>LR812523.1:85210797-85225946 GCA_903798195.1 Danio kyathit | reverse complement strand
ACAACTATAGTAATGTTCTGCTATAGGGAAAATTACAAAATATTAGCCTATACTAGTGTGAATACTATAGTTAAAGCACTTAAAGTGAATGTGTAGTAACGTAACAAACTATAGTAATGTTCTGCTATAGGGGATTTACACTAATATTAGTCTATACTAGTGTGAATACTATAGTAGAGCACTTAAAGTGAATGTGTAGTAACGTAACAACTATAGTAATGTTCTGCTATAGGGGGAATTACACTAAATATTAGTCTATACTAGTGTGAATACTATAGTAAAGCACTTAAAGTGAATGTGTAGTAACGTAACAACTATAGTAATGTTTGCTATAGGGGGATTTACACTAAATATTAGTCTACTAGTGTGAATACTATAGTAGAGCACTTAAAGTGAATGTGTAGTAACGTTAACAACTATAGTAATGTTCTGCTATAGGGGGAATTACACTAAATATTAGTCTATACTAGTGTGAATACTATAGTAAAGCACTTAAAGTGAATGTGTAGTAACGTAACAACTATAGTAATGTTCTGCTATAGGGGGATTTACACTAAATATTAGTCTATACTAGTGTGAATACTATAGTAGAGCACTTAAAGTGAATGTGTAGTAACGTAACAACTATAGTAATGTTCTGCTATAGGGGGAATTACACTAAATATTAGTCTATACTAGTGTGAATACTATAGTAAAGCACTTAAGTGAATGTGTAGTAACGTAACAACTATAGTAATGTTCTGCTATAGGGAGATTTACACTAAATATTAGTCTATACTAGTGTGAATACTATAGTAAAGCACTTAAAGTGAATGTGTATAACGTAACAACTGTAGTAATGTTCTGCTATAGGGGGAATTACACTAAATATTAGTCTATACTAGTGTGAATACTATAGTAAAGCACTTAAAGTGAATGTGTATAACGTAACAACTATAGTAAAGTTCTGCTATAGGGGGAATTACACTAAATATTAGTCTATACTAGTGTGAATACTATAGTAAAGCACTTAAAGTGAATGTGTAGTAACGTAACAACTATAGTAATGTTCTGCTATAGGGGGAATTACACTAAATATAAGTCTATAATAGTGTGGAATACTATAGTAAAGCACTTAAAGTGAATGTGTATAACGTAACAACTATAGTAAAGTTCTGCTATAGGGGGAATTACACTAAATATTAGCCTATACTAGTGTGAATACTATAGTAGAGCACTTAAAGTGAATGTGTAGTAACGTAACAACTATAGTAATGTTCTGCTATAGGGGGAATTACACTAATATTAGTCTATACTAGTGTGAATACTATAGTAAAGCACTTAAAGTGAATGTGTAGTAACGTAACAACTATAGTAATGTTCTGCTATAGGGGGAATTACACTAAATATAAGTCTATAATAGTGTGAATACTATAGTAAAGCACTTAAAGTGAATGTGTATAACGTAACAACTATAGTAATGTTCTGCTATAGGGGGAATTACACTAAATATTAGTCTATAATAGTGTGAATACTATAGTAAAGCACTTAAAGTGAATGTGTGTAACGTAACAACTATAGTAATGTTCTGCTATAGGGGGAATTACACTAAATATTAGTCTATACTAGTGTGAATACTATAGTAAAGCACTTAAAGTGAATGTGTAGTAACGTAACAACTATAGTAATGTTCTGCTATAGGGGGAATTACACTAAATATTAGCCTATACTAGTGTGAATACTATAGTAAAGCACTTAAAGTGAATGTGTAGTAACGTAACAACTATAGTAATGTTCTGCTATAGGGGGATTTACACTAAATATTAGTCTATACTAGTGTGAATACTATAGTAAAGCACTTAAAGTGAATGTGTAGTAACGTAACAACTATAGTAATGTTCTGCTATAGGGAAAATTACACTAAATATTAGCCTATACTAGTGTGAATACTATAGTAAAGCACTTAAAGTGAATGTGTAGTAACGTAACAACTATAGTAATGTTCTGCTATAGGGGGATTTACACTAAATATTAGTCTATACTAGTGTGAATACTATAGTAGAGCACTTAAAGTGAATGTGTAGTAACGTAACAACTATAGTAATGTTCTGCTATAGGGGGAATTACACTAAATATTAGTCTATACTAGTGTGAATACTATAGTAAAGCACTTAAAGTGAATGTGTAGTAACGTAACAACTATAGTAATGTTCTGCTATAGGGGGATTTACACTAAATATTAGTCTATACTAGTGTGAATACTATAGTAGAGCACTTAAAGTGAATGTGTAGTAACGTAACAACTATAGTAATGTTCTGCTATAGGGGGAATTACACTAAATATTAGTCTATACTAGTGTGAATACTATAGTAAAGCACTTAAAGTGAATGTGTAGTAACGTAACAACTATAGTAATGTTCTGCTATAGGGGGATTTACACTAAATATTAGTCTATACTAGTGTGAATACTATAGTAGAGCACTTAAAGTGAATGTGTAGTAACGTAACAACTATAGTAATGTTCTGCTATAGGGGGAATTACACTAAATATTAGTCTATACTAGTGTGAATACTATAGTAAAGCACTTAAAGTGAATGTGTAGTAACGTAACAACTATAGTAATGTTCTGCTATAGGGAGATTTACACTAAATATTAGTCTATACTAGTGTGAATACTATAGTAAAGCACTTAAAGTGAATGTGTATAACGTAACAACTATAGTAAAGTTCTGCTATAGGGGGAATTACACTAAATATTAGTCTATACTAGTGTGAATACTATAGTAAAGCACTTAAAGTGAATGTGTAGTAACGTAACAACTATAGTAATGTTCTGCTATAGGGGGAATTACACTAAATATAAGTCTATAATAGTGTGAATACTATAGTAAAGCACTTAAAGTGAATGTGTATAACGTAACAACTATAGTAATGTTCTGCTATAGGGGGAATTACACTAAATATTAGTCTATACTAGTGTGAATACTATAGTAAAGCACTTAAAGTGAATGTGTAGTAACGTAACAACTATAGTAATGTTCTGCTATAGGGGGAATTACACTAAATATAAGTCTATAATAGTGTGAATACTATAGTAAAGCACTTAAAGTGAATGTGTATAACGTAACAACTATAGTAATGTTCTGCTATAGGGGGAATTACACTAAATATTAGTCTATAATAGTGTGAATACTATAGTAAAGCACTTAAAGTGAATGTGTATAATGTAACAACTATAGTAATGTTCTGCTATAGGGGGAAGTACACTAAATATTAGTCTATACTAGTGTGAATACTATAGTAAAGCACTTAAAGTGAATGTGTGTAACGTAACAACTATAGTAATGTTCTGCTATAGGGACATTTACACTAAATATTAGTCTATACTAGTGTGAATACTATAGTAAAGCACTTAAAGTGAATGTGTAGTAACGTAACAACTATAGTAATGTTCTGCTATAGGGACATTTACACTAAATATTAGTCTATACTAGTGTGAATACTATAGTAAAGCACTTAAAGTGAATGTGTAGTAACGTAACAACTATAGTAATGTTCTGCTATAGGGACATTTACACTAAATATTAGTCTATACTAGTGTGAATACTATAGTAAAGCACTTAAAGTGAATGTGTATAACGTAACAACTATAGTAATGTTCTGCTATAGGGACATTTACACTAAATATTAGTCTATACTAGTGTGAATACTATAGTAAAGCACTTAAAGTGAATGTGTATAACGTAACAACTATAGTAATGTTCTGCTATAGGGGGAATTACACTAAATATTAGTCTATAATAGTGTTAATACTATAGTAAAGCACTTAAAGTGAATGTGTAGTAACGTAACAACTATAGTAATGTTCTGCTATAGGGACATTTACACTAAATATTAGTCTATACTAGTGTGAATACTATAGTAAAGCACTTAAAGTGAATGTGTATAACGTAACAACTATAGTAATGTTCTGCTATATGGAAAATTACACTAAATATTAGCCTATACTAGTGTGAATACTATAGTAGAGCACTTAAAGTGAATGTGTAGTAACGTAACAACTATAGTAATGTTCTGCTATAGGGACATTTACACTAAATATTAGTCTATACTAGTGTGAATACTATAGTAAAGCACTTAAAGTGAATGTGTAGTAACGTAACAACTATAGTAATGTTCTGCTATAGGGGGAATTACACTAAATATTAGTCTATCCTAGTGTGAATACTATAGTAAAGCACTTAAAGTGAATGTGTAGTAACGTAACAACTATAGTAATGTTCTGCTATAGGGGGAATAACGCTAAATATTAGTCTATACTAGTGTGAATACTATAGTAATGCACTTAAAGTAAATGTGTAGTAACGTAACAACTATAGTAATGTTCTGCTATAGGGGGAATTACACTAAATATAAGTCTATAATAGTGTGAATACTATAGTAAAGCACTTAAAGTGAATGTGTATAACGTAACAACTATAGTAATGTTCTGCTATAGGGGGAATTACACTAAATATTAGTCTATACTAGTGTGAATACTATAGTAAAGCACTTAAAGTGAATGTGTAGTAACGTAACAACTATAGTAATGTTCTGCTATAGGGGGAATTACACTAAATATTAGTCTATACTAGTGTGAATACTATAGTAAAGCACTTAAAGTGAATGTGTAGTAACGTAACAACTATAGTAATGTTCTGCTATAGGGGGAAGTACACTAAATATTAGTCTATACTAGTGTGAATACTATAGTAAAGCACTTAAAGTGAATGTGTAGTAACGTAACAACTATAGTAATGTTCTGCTATAGGGGGAATTACACTAAATATTAGTCTATACTAGTGTGAATACTATAGTAAAGCACTTAAAGTGAATGTGTAGTAACGTAACAACTATAGTAATGTTCTGCTATAGGGGGAATTACACTAAATATTAGCCTATACTAGTGTGAATACTATAGTAAAGCACTTAAAGTGAATGTGTGTAACGTAACAACTATAGTAATGTTCTGCTATAGGGACATTTACACTAAATATTAGTCTATACTAGTGTGAATACTATAGTAAAGCACTTAAAGTGAATGTGTAGTAACGTAACAACTATAGTAATGTTCTGCTATAGGGGGAATTACACTAAATATTAGCCTATACTAGTGTGAATACTATAGTAAAGCACTTAAAGTGAATGTGTATAACGTAACAAATATAGTAATGTTCTGCTATAGGGGGAATTACACTAAATATTAGTCTATACTAGTGTGAATACTATAGTAAAGCACTTAAAGTGAATGTGTATAACGTAACAACTATAGTAATGTTCTGCTATAGGGGGAATTACACTAAATATTAGCCTATAGTGTTTTTAATTGAGGTAAAGTTGGTTTTATATTCGCACATTCATTCAGTGACAACATGTGACATGCTCCCTATATTGTTTACCATGGTACTTTCAATATTCGGCTTAAAATCAGGTAAGGATGACTTTAGACCAACATTAGCTCGATTTATTTGACTGTGAACAGGGCTGTATTTTGAAAGTCATTGGCTGCTAGTATGATTTCACTGTTTGGATTTAGCAAAGAAAACCTTTCTGAAAATGAAATTATTAATATTATTAAGGAGAAGGTCTGAATGTGTGAATATAAAAATGAACCTCAGTGTGTTCTTATAGTGGGAATACTACAGTATAGTAAAGCACTTGATTATGTAGTTGATTTGGTAACATAACAACTATAGTAATAGTCTGCTATAGAGAAAATGACACTATAATACACCGGTTTACTGAAGCTAAAACAAAATTATACTACTGTATTTATTTATCAGTTCACTATAGTTAACAGTACTACAGTATGCTGGAGCATTAATCATCCAATATTTATATATATATAATAATATATGGAGAAAATATGATCACATATAGAAAGACGAGCGTAACCGCATGTGATTTTATCATGCATGTGAAGTTCATGTGTTTTTCTGTAAAGCCTGCTGTAAAGAAGAGCGTCTTAATGCCCTTTTAAAAAAGAAAACGAAATAAATACAGTAGTTTATAGTAGTGTTTTTGAAACCTACTACAGTAAAGTGTATTATAATGTACATACTATACACTTTATTAATGAATGTTTCAGCATACTGTAGCATTAGATTTGGTGAACTGATAAACCATAGTATGCATTAGTTTTTACTACAGTAAGCTGTGGTGTATTACAGTAAAATATACCCTATAGTTGTAGAAAACTACAGTATTTGCTCATTTGTTTATATTACTATAGTTGCTGTGTTACCATAGCAACCGTAGAATCACCACTTCAGATTAATTTCTGTAGCTGTTGTGTTACCATAGCAACTGTAGAATCACCACAACAGACCAATTACTATAGTTGTGTTACTATAGCAACTGTAGAATCACCACAGCAGATCAATCACTACAGTAGTTGTGTTACCATAGCAACTGTAGAATCACCACAACAGATCCGTCACTACAGTTGTTGTGTTACCATAGCAACCGTAGAATCACCACATCAGATTAATTTCTGTAGCTGTTGTGTTACCATAGCAACTAAAGAATCACCACAACAGACCAATTACTATAGTTGCTGTTGCCATAGAAACTGTAGAATCACCACAACAGATCAATCACTACAGTTGTGTTACTATAGCAACTGTAGAATCATCACAACAGATCAATCACTACAGTTGTTCTGTTACTATGGCAACTGTAGAATCACCACAACAGATCAATCACTACAGTTGTTGTGTTACCATAGTAACTGTAGAATCACAACAGATCAATTACTACAGTTGTGTTACTATAGCAACTGTAGAATCACCACAGCAGATCAATTACTATAGTTGTCACTATAGCAACTGTAGAATCACCACAACAGATCAATTACTGTAGTTGTTGTTTTACCATAGCAACTGTAGAATCACCACAACAGATCAATCACTACAGTTGTTGTGTTACCATAGTAACTGTAGAATCACAACAGATCAATTACTACAGTTGTGTTACTATAGCAACTGTAGAATCACCACAGCAGATCAATTACTATAGTTGTCACTATAGCAACTGTAGAATCACCACAACAGATCAATTACTGTAGTTGTTGTTTTACCATAGCAACTGTAGAATCACCACAACAGATCAATTACTGTAGTTGTTGTGTTACCATAGCAACTGTAGAATCACAACAAGATCAATTACTATAGTTGTTGTGTTACCATAGCAACTGTAGAATCACCACAACAGATCAATTACTATAGTTGTTGTGTTACCATAGCAACTGTAGAATCACCACAACAGATCAATTACTGTAGTTGTTGTGTTACCATAGCAACTGTAGAATCACCACAACAGATCAATTACTATAGTTGCTGTAACTTTTTTAGAGTGTATAAAGTAAAACATTTGTATTAATAAATTAAGTTATTTTTAGTATTAAATAATATTTTTAGTAATATTAGTAATTTTAAGTTAATCCAATGTTTTTTTTAAGTGTATACAACACAGAATATATTGCACTCTAAAAAATGCTGGGTTGTTGTAACCCAACACTGCGTCAAATATGGACAAACCCAATGTTTGCTTCATTTTGTTTTACCAATCAGTTGGGTTTACCTATATCTGACTACAACAACAATCTTTTTGAAACAAATAAGGACACAGTTGTCTGACTTACGTACATTTATTGCACACAGAAACCATAAACGCACCCACAACTTTTCTTCATAGTGTTTTAATGCTGTTTCTGAGATGTTATTGAACTGTGCTACAACACAATCACCGTCTGACGTCCCGGAGACAGTACCAGGTTTATTCCAGGTATATTACAGAGCCGTTTTTCCAGCACTGACCCTCCTGGACTGAGCCTGTCAGAAACATCACCGCTTCAGATTCAGAACAAAAGAGTGTGCTTGGCCAAGTATGAGGCATATGATGTTTGATCCTCCAACAATGGGAGATTGTACTCACTCACTCTACTTTCATGCCAGCCTGGCGCCAACAACACCACACTAATGCAACATGGGGCATCAGACTCATGCTCTGATTGGCACCACGCAAATAATATGGCCTGAACGCCACAAGTGTGCTAAAACAGGCCATTAGTGACGAGTATTTCAGTGTGCCTGCATGAAAAAACACTAGTAATTATCATTAATACTAGTGTTATTGAGCCACACGATAGTATTACAGTGTATATATTATAGAATTTACAACAATGATAATATGATGTAGTATTAACTGATAAGTAATGAAGTTTGCTTTAGTTTTACTACAGTAAGATGTGTTGTAATGTTGTGGAAAACTACACTGTAAAAAAAAAAACGGAATTTTACGGTTTATTTCCGGCAACTGGGGTGCCTGAAAAAAACAGTAAAATAACAGACATTAAATTACAGAAATTTACTGTAAAATAACAGAGGTTGAATTACAGAAATTTAAAATTTGTTTATGTTGTGTTACCATAGCAACTACAGAATCATCACAACCGATCAATAGCTTTAGTTCTTGTGTTACCATAGCAACTATAGAATCGCCTGAACAGATCAATTGCTATAGTTGTTGTGTTACCATAGCAACTGTAGAATCACTACAACAGATAAATTACTATAGTTGTTGTGTTACCATAGCAACAATAGAATCACCACAACGGATCAATTACTATAGCTGTGGTTACCATAGCAACAATACAATCGGCAAAATAGATCAATTGCTATAGCTGTTGTTTTACCATAGCAACTGTAGAATCATCACAACAGATTATTATAAGTACTTTACTATAGTGTGGTTCAAAAACACTGTATTATTTAGCGTACATTACTATAGTATTTTTTTGCATGTGTGCGAGAACGGAAAGAAAGCATTGAAGTAAACATCAGCATAACATTGAGGCACATGCAGATCTGACAATGAACGTAACATACATAAATTATATTCCCTTACACACAGTGCTTAAAATACATCAACACACAAACAACATACAGTATATAATTCATATAAAACTTTAACAAGAACAAAAAGAAAACTATGCACACTGTATGCTGTTTTTTAAACAATGGAATGAAATTCACACTGTAGCAAAGGGTCTTTTTAAAGGAACAGTGCACCCAAAAATGAAAAGTCTGTCATTATTTACTCTCCTCAGGTGGTATAAATTTCCAGTTGTCTTAAGCGGCAACAGGCAAGAATTCACTGTAAAGTAAGGGTCAAAAATGATTGATTTTTCTTTTATGACAAAAACCATTAGAGTATTAAGTAAAAATCATGTTCCATGAAGATATTTTACAAGATATAACAACCTTAGGAGGAGTAGATGATGACAGAATTTTCATTTTTGTGTGCACTGTCTCTTTAAGAACGTCCCAAACACACTCTCAGTTTAAAGCAAATCCAAAAAGACTTTACTTTTATGCCAAATATCATTAGATTATCAAGTACAAATCATGTTCTGTATTTAGTAAATATCTTTATGCACCAAAACTTGATTTTTGATTAGTAATATGTATCGCTAAGGGCTTCATTTGTACAACTTTAAAGACAAATTTCAAAATAGTTAGATATTTTTTGAGCTCTCAGATTCTCAATAGTTATAATTCAGCCAAATATTATCCAATCCTAACAAACCAAACATCAATGGAAAGGCAAATTATTAAAGAAAATGACACTTATAACTGAATTTGTGCTCCACATTTGTGGAATTGACACAAATGTCAATAAACAAACAGATCTCACCACCCACTTACTCCCATAATAGTGTATAGTATATATATTTCCCAAATTTGGTAGTAAATGAGTGGCGAGATCTGTTTAATTACTGACATTTGTCCAAATAGAAATGTATTGAAAACCAAAACAGCTTTAGGTGAAGTAAATGATGACAGAATTTACATTTTTGTCTGCACTGTTTCTTTAAGAGTGCCTCAAACACATTCTCAGTTCTGTCTACCTGCATGCTTTATAACCAAACCCAAAGGCAATTTTCTAAATATTTCAATTTTTTTTCAATCCTCAGAATCTAGATTTTCAATATTGTCCAATCCTAACAAACCAAACATCACCAGAAAGCCTAATTATTAAAGACAATGGCACTTATAACTGGATTTGTGGTGCACATTTAGACAAATGTTAGTCTCACCACCCATTTACTCCCACTATAGTATATATTATATTCCAACTATGGTAGTAAATGAGTGGTGAGATCTGTTCACTTACTGACATTTGTCCAAATAGAACTGTATAGAAAACCATAGGGTGAGTAGATGATGACAGAATTTTTTTTTTGAGTGTGCACTGTCCCTTTAAGAGAGCCTCAACACACACTCTCAGTCCTGTCAATCTGCATGCTTTATAACCAAATCCAATAAGACTTTACTTTTATGCCAAATATGAGTAGATTATTAATTAAAAATCCTGTTCTGTGAAGATGTTTAGTAAATATCCTTCAGTACATTTACCAAAACTCAATAATATGTATTGCTAAGGGCTTACTTTGTACAACTTTAAAGGCAAATTTCTAAATATTTAGCTTTTTCAAACCCTCAGATTGCAGATGTTCAGTAGTTGTAACTCAGTTAAATATTGTCCAATCCTCACACAGCAAACATCAATGGAAAGCCTAATTATTAAAGAAAATGACACTTATAACTGGATTTGTGGTGCACATTTGGACGAATGTCAGTAAACAAACAGATCTCACCACCCATTTACACCCACTACAGTATATATTGCAGTAAATGAGTGGTGAGATCTGTTTACTTACTGACATTTGTCCAAATAGAAACCATAGGGTGAGTAAATGATGACAGAACTTTCATTTTTGTGTGCGCTGTCCCTTTAAGAGCGTCTCAAACACATTTTCAGTTCAGTCAATCTGCAAGCTTTATAACCAAACCCCAATTTTTTTTCTTGAATGCCAAATATCATTAGAATATCAGGTAAAGATCATGTTTCATGAAGATATTTAGTAAATATCCTTCTGTTAAATGATCAAAATTCAATTTTTGATAAGTAATATGTATAAATGTACAACTTTAAATACAAATTTCACATTTTTGAACCCTCAGATCGCAGATTTTTAATAGTTCTCCAATCCTCACACAGCAAACATCAATGTAAAGCCTAATTATTAAAGAAAATGACACTTATAACTGGATTTGTGGTGCACATTTGGACGAACGTCAGTAAACAAACAGATCTCACCACCCATTTACACCCACTACAGTATATATTGCAGTAAATGAGTGGTGAGATCTGTTTACTTACTGACATTTGTCCAAATAGAAATCTATAGAAAACCAAAACAGTAAATGATGACAGAATTTTCATTAGTGTGTGCACTGTCCCTTTAAGAGCGCCTCAAACACATTCTCAGCCCTGTCCTTAAACACTCAGTGTGTATAATTAAACACTAGAGCTTCTCCAGCACAGTGATCATTTCCCTAAACATGTCCACAAACACCATGAAACACCATCCTATAGGCCACCCATTTACCCGCGCATAATATATGGCAGCAAATGAGTGGCGAGACCTGTGTAGTTACTCATAGACAGGTATAGAAAACCATAGGGTGAGTAGATGATGACAGAATTTTCATTTTTTGTGCACGCTGTCCCTTTAAGAGCGTCAGATCTGTCACTAAATTAGATAACTCCTCTCACATGTCCACAAACACCATGAAACACCATCCCAGGCCTCCGATCAGAAACATGGTGATGTGCATGCTGTAGATGAAGAGGTCATTGAGGATGGCGAAGTCCAGGCGTCGATGACCCAGCAGCAGCAGAATGACAGACAGCTTGTATTGTAGTCGGAGAAACACGCGTACGCTGATATATTGCACGCAGAATAGTGCAGATAACACAACCCACAGCAGGGATGTCAGCAAACTGCAGCCGAAATACAGGAGAAAGCGCACGAAGCTGTACATCCAGCGGGACTTCAGGTACAGGTCGAAGTTGTTGTATTTGGAGCGTACGAGCTGTGCGGTGCGCGCCGGGCCACAGGCCGAGTGCATGCATGTTGTGTGCGGCCCGTGGAAGGATCGAACCCTCCGTGGGATGGGAATAACAGGCATGGGTGGGTCTGGGCTGGATTTAGGAAGGCCCGCCGACAGGACTCTTCCAGGAGCTCCAGGTCTGCATGCTGCATAACAGACGAGTGCATAAAGAGTGGACTCAGAGCATCAGCCAATGGGAATCTCCATAGCAGTGAACATCTGGAGAAGTAATGCAGAACACAGACGTTAAGGAAGGGATAAAGCACATCCAGCCGGTTGTTATTAGGACTGCACAATATATCCAAACACTATCATTAGTATAAGCAATATAGTGATATACTAAGAGTACCACGATCACAATACTCTACAGCTTTATCGCATATTTTTCTAGAATCGTGGAGCCTTAGTTGTTATCACAGATTATTACACGGCTGTCTGGAACACTTGATTCTGATTGGTCAGTTATGATATTCCAAGATATGTTATTCCTTGATAACAACCGCTGAATAATACAGACTCATCCGGGAAGTGAAAATCACCTTGACTGTCAGTGAATATATTCACATTCATATTTATATGCTTGTCTTGGCTTGTTTCGACAGTTGGGCGCCATCTAGTGTCTGAATAATGCGCAGGTTAGTGTATACTCCATCAGCTGTTTTCGTTTTTGACTGTTTGGCGCCATCTAGTGTCTGAATAATGCGCAGGTTAGTGTATACTCCATCAGCTGTTTTCGTTTTTGACTGTTTGGCGCCATCTAGTGTCTGAATAATGTGCAGGTTAGTGTATACTCCATCAGCTGTTTTCGTTTTTGACTGTTTGGCGCCATCTTGTGTCTGAATAATGCGCAGGTTAGTGTATACTCCATCAGCTGTTTTCGTTTTTGACTGTTTGGCGCCATCTAGTGTCTGAATAACGTGCAGGTTAGTGTATACTCCATCAGCTGTTTTCATTTTTGACTGTCTCCATCTAGTGTCTGAATAATGCTCAGGTTAGTGTATACTCCATCAGCTGTTTTCATTTTTGACTGTCTCCATCTAGTGTCTGAATAATGTGCAGGTTAGTGTATACTCCATCAGCTGTTTTCGTTTCTGTCAGCTTTGTGTTTTTGACTGTTTGGCGCCATCTTGTGTCTGAATAATGTGCAGGTTAGTGTATACTCCATCAGCTGTTTTAGTTTTTGACTGTTTGGCGCCATCTAGTGTCTGAATAATGTGCAGGTTAGTGTATACTCCATCAGCTGTTTTCGTTTCTGTCAGCTTTGTGTTTTTGACTGTTTGGCGCCATCTTGTGTCTGAATAATGTGCAGGTTAGTGTATACTCCATCAGCTGTTTTAGTTTTTGACTGTTTGGCGCCATCTAGTGTCTGAATAATGTGCAGGTTAGTGTATACTCCATCAGCTGTTTTAGTGTCTGTCAGCTTTGTGTTTTTGACTGTTTGGCGCCATCTAGTGTCTAAATAATGCTCAGGTTAGTGTATACTCCATCAGCTGTTTTCATTTTTGACTGTTTGTCTCCATCTAGTGTCTGAATAATGCGCAGGTTAGTGTATACTCCATCAGCTGTTTTAGTTTCTGTCAGCTTTGTGTTTTTGACTGTTTGGCGCCATCTTGTGTCTGAATAATGTGCAGGTTAGTGTATACTCCATCAGCTGTTTTTGACTGTTTGGCGCCATTTAGTGTCTGAATAATGTGCAGGTTAGTGTATACTCCATCAGCTGTTTTTGACTGTTTGGCGCCATCTAGTGTCTGAATAATGTGCAGGTTAGTGTATACTCCATCAGCTGTTTTAGTTTCTGTCAGCTTTGTGTTTTTGACTGTTTGGCGCCATCTAGTGTCTGAATAATGCGCAGGTTAGTGTATACTCCATCAGCTGTTTTAGTTTCTGTCAGCTTTGTGTTTTTGACTGTTTATCTCCCTCTAGTGTCTGAATAATGCGCAGGTTAGTGTATACTCCATCAGCTGTTTTAGTTTCTGTCAGCTTTGTGTTTTTGACTGTTTATCTCCCTCTAGTGTCTGAATAATGCGCAGGTTAGTGTATACTCCATCAGCTGTTTTAGGGTGCTTTCACACCTGTGAATCGATTCATTTGTTCCGAAACAGGGATTAAAATTGTTACATTGTTGCTCTTTGTTCTTGGCGCGGTTCGCTTTAACACGGCAAAGTTTCTAAACGGACCAAAATAGCTAAAACAAGTCAAGTCTGAGTAAACTCTCCTCACATTGGAGTTTCACGGTTTATTTTGGTATATTGTATACAGGGAGTGCAGAATTATTAGGCAAGTTGTATTTTTGAGGATTAATTTTATTATTGAACAACAACCATGTTCTCAATGAACCCAAAAAACTCATTAATATCAAAGCTGAATATTTCTGGCAGTAGTTTTTAGTTTGTTTTTAGTTTGAGCTATTTTAGGAGGATATCTGTGTGTGCAGGTGACTATTACTGTGCAGAATTATTAGGCAACTTAACAAAAAACAAATATATCCCCATTTCAATGATTTATTTTCACCAGTGAAACTAATATAACATCTCAACATTCACAAATATACATTTCTGACATTCAAAAACAAAACAAATCAGTGACCAATATAGCCACCTTTCTTTGCAAGGACACTCAAAAGCCTGCCATCCATGGATTCTGTCAGTGTTTTGATCTGTTCACCATCAACATTGCGTGCAGCAGCAACCACAGCCTCCCAGACACTGTTCAGAGAGGTGTACTGTTTTCCCTCCTTGTAAATCTCACATTTGATGATGGACCACAGGTTCTCTATGGGGTTCAGCTCAGGTGAACAAGGAGGCCATGTCATTAGTTTTTCTTCTTTTAGACCCTTTCTTGCCAGCCGCGCTGTGGAGTACTTGGACGCGTGATGGAGCATTGTCCTGCATGATAATCATGTTTTTCTTGAAGGATGCAGACTTCTTCCTGTACCACTGCTTGAAGAAGGTGTCTTCCAGAAACTGGCAGTAGGACTGGGAGTTGAGCTTGACTCCATCCTCAACCCGAAAAGGCCCCACAAGCTCATCTTTGATGATACCAGCCCAAACCAGTACTCCACCTCCACCTTGCTGGCGTCTGAGTCGGACTGGAGCTCTCTGCCCTTTACCGATCCAGCCACGGGCCCATCAAGACTCACTCTCATTTCATCAGTCCATAAAACCTTAGA
>LR812523.1:85165797-85205797 GCA_903798195.1 Danio kyathit | reverse complement strand
TATTTAACTATGAGATTTAAATACTGCATTTAGTGTCATTTTAAGCAGTTTTTTTTTTTTTTTGCTGGATTAGCTAGTCAGATGTCATCATAACCTCACTTTTTGATGTACTAAAAATATTTCCTAAAAATTTGTAATAAAAAAATTAAAACAAGACTAATTTTAAAAAAAAATTATTACATCATATATCACTAGGAAAAAATAGGAATCTGTTAAAGTTTTAAAGTAAAAAAAAAACTGTAGCCTACTGTCATTTATTAGACAAAAAACAAACTTGCCAGCACATTCAACTGTCCTCAGTCACAATTTGGCCATTTCAATAAAAAATAATAATTAAAACATAATAATAATAATAACAACAACAACAAAAACAACAACAATAATAATAATAATAATTAAAAAAAACAATAATAATGAATTCTTCAGAATCTTTCTAGCCTCTTTGGTAAAAAAAAGTACATTAGAAAATTCCTGGATATTACCAAGAGCCAAAATATATTCAAATTAATGTAATATGGTCCGCTTCTGGTGCTTCACACCTTTTTATTGCTCATTTTTATTTCAGGAATAAGGTCCAAGATTTAGAATAAAAGTTACCTGTAAAGTGTTTTCACTGTTTAAAAACAATACAATAGTGAAAGAAGACTTCTCTTACATCAGATTATAGTCCCACCGAAGCAACAGCCGACAGAGGATTCCGTTTGGTCTTAAAGCCTTTTTATATGGATTATTTTCATTATTTATGATGGCATAGCAGTCAAAACAGTACAAATGAGCTCATGTATGGGACAAATTCTGGACCTTTGTCAGTGAGGGGTGGGTCATCCGAACACATGTAGAACACATGTTTTATGCTTATAGTAAACATGTTTTAAATAGAATTTTGGCTGTAAAAGCGCACCTACAGGTGTTTCAGGCGCAGCTCAGATTTTCTCCAGGTCATAATATATTTTATTTATATTAATTTTGTCTAAAAAATTACTAGACCTGCCCAGTTTCATCTGTAATGCATCCCAGATCACCTTCTGAAGAGGTTTGAACGATCGGATTTATATCCGATCAGAATAAACGAATGAAGTGACCAAACAGCCTGAAAAACACAGACGTGACGGCATTAGCTCCATTTGCTGTGAAGTGACATCTGACGGCTGAGGACTCCGCTTGCCATTAAAGCCTTCGTCGGACAGTTATTTAAAAACAATAATGGCAAAAATAGGGAAACGGAGGTCATGTACTGGACAAGTCAATAAATATACAGGACGTCCCGGCTAATGCGGCCAATTAGGCTAGAACCTCATGGATACCCCGCTGAAAAATCCAGCTTAAACCAGCCTAAGCTGGTTGGCTGGTTTTAGCTGGTCGACCAGCCTGGTTTTAGAGGGGTTTTGGCCATTTCCAGGCTGGTTTCCAGCCATTTCCAGCCTGATCTTAGCTGGTCAGGCTGGAAAATGACCTGCTTAAACCCGCTAAAACCAGCTTGACCAGCCTGGTTTAAGCTGGACATAGCTGGTTTTGGCTGGTCAAGCTGGTTTTAGCTGGTCAACTCCCAGCCTGACCAGCTAAAACCAGGCTGGAAATGGCTGGAAACCAGCCTGGAAATGGCCAAAACCCCTCTAAAACCAGCCAACCAGCTTAGGCTGGTTTAAGCTGGATTTTTCAGCAGGGTAGGAACAGATTTTCATCTGTTAGGAAGTAAGTAACTTTAGCCTTACCCTGTTTGGCAGTTTACTGAACAACAATATTTTGCGATAATGACGCTGCTGCCTGCCTTTTCTGCCTCTCTTGCTCTTTTCGACCCATAGCATAGTATGGCTGTCGCATCAAAGATTCAAATGTTACCACTCAGTGGGTTATGTCACGTGACTCGCGTCACATTATTGTGGCTTTGAGGCTCCATGGAATTCGAACTCGAATTACTGGCCATAGTTATTTAAAATTACTCTATTACAATATATATTAAATATAAATATATTATATTAATTAAATAATAAATATATTATATAATATTAAATTACATAAAACAATTAAAAGGACAAATTCTGGACCTTTTGGCCGTGGGGGGTGGTTCGTACGAACCACCCGAACCCCCCCTACGGGCATGTACATATGGACAGTTTAGTTAATCAATTCCCCTATAGCGCATGTGTTTGGACTGGGGGGGGAAACCGGACCACGGGGAAAACATGCAAACTCCACACAGAAACGCTGGGACTCGAACCAGCGACCTTCTTGCTGTGAAGCCACAGAATGTATTTGACATTTTACATGGCTATTTTGTACTATTTTGTTGTCAAATACTAATTTGACAAAACATTTGTTGTACCGGGCAACCCAGTGGCGCAGTGGGTAGTGCTGTTGCCTCACAGCAAGAACGTCGCTGGGTCGTAGGTTCGAACCTCGGCTGGGCTGGGTCAGTTGGCGTTTCTGTGTGGAGTTTGCATGTTCTCCCTGCGTTCGCGTGGGTTTCCTCCGGGTGCTCCGGTTTCCCCCACAGTCCAAAGACATGCAGTACAGGTGAATTGGGTAAGCTAAATTGTCCATAGTGTATGAGTGTGAATGTGTGTGTGGAAGTTCCCAGAGATGGGTTGCGGCTGGAAGGGCATCCGCTGCGTAAAATCGTGCTGGATAAGTTGGCGGTTCATTCCGCTGTGGCGACCCTGCAAGGGACAAAGCCGACAAGAAATTGAATGAATGAATTTGTTGTACCGTTTTTTTGCATACGTTCGGCTATCATCACTGGAAACCAGTGAATTGTTGCTAGCACAATGCTACATCCACCTGAACTTTGCAAATGAATCATTCAATTTGCTTTAAAGCTAAAAGACCCCCCTTTGACCTTCAACAGAATAAATAATTTGATTAAATACATTTTTCAGCTTCATTCAGAACTATTATATGAGGAATTGTGATTATACTTTGGCCGGCAAGTTGGCCAGTGGTTAGCACTAGTTTGCTGTACGCACGAGCCATAGATATATACACTAGATGTCGCCTACCCTGCTATTGTCTATTAGAACGAATGTGTCAATAGAGCCGCCATTTTAGTACAGGGTAGCGCTCCTTTGAAATGAATGCGGGACCAAGGTGAAGCGGAGGACTGTGGCCATCCAAAGCCAGAGAAATACACATATACACATATATCTATGATCGGGAGTTTTCCCCGGTGGTCAGTATGCAAATATTTTTTTCAATTACGAAATATTATAACTTTACATCACTTTTCTACATTGATGGATGTGACCGCACGGGCATTCCTGACAAAGAGTGAGTGTTTGTGTGCATGGAAATGCATTATCCTCCTTCCCTGTTTAATTTGATCTAATCCATGTCCTGAAACACACACCCCCTCTCCTGCGTTCACTTCTCATTCTGACGGAGGGAGCGATTCGTTTGTGAATGAATCTCCGGTATGAACGACTCGTTCACTTAGCTGACAATAATACAAGTTTCTAGCAGCGCAGCGTCTTCTTGTCATATTTCATAACATAGTTTGCTTATTTTATTCAACAAAACTAGCATAAGTCTAGAATTTAGTGCGAGTTGGTGCTACTTTGCCTTATGGTGAATGCAGTAAGAGTCTGTATTATCATCAATAACATTACTTGTTAAGCACAAAAGTTCATAACATACAAAAACATAAAAAAACAAAATCTTACCTATGAAATGTTCTGCCTTTGTGCTTTGTTTTCTTTGTTTGCTCGTTACTACAACGCAAACACAGCGCTAAAGTCCAGCACCTTCACATTGGCACACTGTCTTGACTAATGCGGTTGAATGACTTTTGTCCCAGGAGCACTGTACCAATGTGGCGGCGCTATTGACGCATGCTCAGGGTCCCTATGCGATATCTAGTGTATATATCTATGCGCACGAGCAACGTGACATTATCATAACTTCCGGTGTGGTTAGCTAAACAAAACTAAAAACGATGCTTATTTTAATTTAATTTCATTAATTATGGTATTGAGGAAGGTCAGACTATCATGTAGGCTACTTCACATTCACTTCAGACTTAAAACAATTACTTGACTTCAGATAAAGTTCTTTCAGGGGTGTCCAAACTCGGTCCTGGAGGGCCGGTGTCCTGGAGAGTTTAGCTCCAACCCTAATAAACACACCTGAACCAGCTAATCAAGCTCTTAGATATAACTTCCTGGCAGGTGTGTTGAAGCAAGTTGGAGATAAACTCTCCAGGACACCGGCCCTCCAGGACCGAGTTTGGACACCCCTGTAACGGATTTTGACGATAAAATCAAGGGATACAGCTGCGGTATAATTTTCGTGACATGACTGTTCACGATCATAATAATAACATTACGTTACTGTGAGGGGTAGGTTTAATGTTGAGTTAAACGTTAATGAAAAACAATGTTTCACATTGGATGATTTAATAAATAATTGCTGTTAACTTCAGGATGGAGCATTGATCCAGCTCCATCCTGAATAACGGCAATTATTTATTACGTAGGGATCCCTTTGACGGAAAAAATCTAGAAGCTGTGTTTGTGACAGTGTACGAGAATATATAGTGTTTTTACGTTACTGTTAGCGATAGGTTTAGTATTAGAGTAGTGGTAGATGTTAATAAAACACAACCCTGCTGAAAAATCCAGCTTAAACCAGCCTAAGCTTTTTAGCTGGTCGACCAGCCTGGTTTTAGAGGGGTTTTGGCCATTTCCAGGCTGGTTTCCAGCCATTTCCAACCTGGTCTTAGCTGGTCAGGCTGGGAGTTGACCAGCTAAATCCAGCTTGACCAGCCAAAACCAGCTATGTCCAGCTTAAACCAGGCTGGTCAAGCTGGTTTTAGCTGCTTTAAGCTGGTAATTTTCCAGCCTGACCAGCTAAGACCAGGCTGGAAATGGCTGGAAATCAGCCTGGAAATGGCCAAAACCCCTCTAAAACCAGGCTGGTCAACCAGCTAAAACCAGCCAACCAGCTTAGGCTGGTTTAAGCTGGATTTTTCAGCAGGGAATGCAATGTGTAATATAATAAATAAAATAAGTAATTGTTGTTAGATGTTGCTAGAAGGGATACAGCTCTCCAGAAGTTAAATTGACAAAACATTATACATTTTAAACATATTTGAGGCGTTTTAGTGTTCGTGTTAGCGTTGCTAGCCACAGCTGCATCCCTTCTAGACGTGACCGATTTATTCTTAGGAGTGTTTTTATGCTGCTCTGCGCTGCTGTCCGCTAGATGGCGCTCTGTCACCAGCCTCACTTCAAAGATAACGTCAGATTATAATAATCACACACGCACACACACACGCACACGTCTGACTCTCCACATCAGCGGCTCATCTGCTTCTGCTGGCTGATTTATTCAGACACACGCTATTGTGCTTTAAGCTCATTATTTCCTTACATGTTCTTATCTTAAAGCACTTGTTTTATGATAAATTCCAGATCAATACAGAAACAACAGGTGTGATATATTGAGAAACGAGTATTCTTGAGTGTGTGTACAAGTTATCTGCTTATTTATTAGGTCCAGACTCTAAAAATGCTCTATTTGGGTAAATTATGGACTAAACTAACCTTTGGGATAATTTACAGAGTCTATAGGTTTATTTATAAATTATTAGGACAAATTTTACCCAGTGGTTGGGATTGTCTAAAGCCTACGTTAGACATAATTATAATAATTGTATATAAATACATATAAAATAAAATTAAATATGAATATTTTTTTCCTGAAAACTTAACACAATTAACAGAAAAGTGTTTGTTTTAAAATTTATATTACTATAGTTGTTTTGTTACCATAGTAACTGTAGAATCACCACAACAGATCAATTACTATAGTTGTTTTGTTACCATAGTGACTGTAGAATCACCACAACAGATCAATTACTATAGTTGTTTTGTTACCATAGCAACTGTAGAATCACCACAGCAGATCAATTACTCTAGTTGTTGTGTTACCATAGCAACTGTAGAATCACCACAATAGATCAATTACTGTAGTTGTTGTGTTACCATAGCAACAGTAGAATAACCACAACAGATTAATTACTATAGTTGTTGTGTTACCATAGCAACTGTAGAATCACCACAACAGATCAATTACTGTAGTTGTTGTGTTACCATAGCAACTGTAGAATCACCACAACAGATCAATTACTATAGTTGTTTTGTTACCATAGCAACAGTAGAATAACCACAACAGATTAATTACTATAGTTGTTGTGTTACCATAGCAACTGTAGAATCACCACAACAGATCAATTACTACAGTTGTTTTGTTACCATAGCAACAGTAGAATAACCACAACAGATTAATTACTATAGTTGTTGTGTTACCATAGCAACTGTAGAATCACCACAACAGATCAATTACTGTAGTTGTTGTGTTACCATAGCAACTGTAGAATCACCGCAACATTAATTACTATAGTTGTTGTGTTACCATAGCAACTGTAGAATCCCCACAATAGATCAATTACTCTAGTTGTTGTGTTGCCATAGCAACTGTAGAATCCCCACAATAGATCAATTACTATAGTTGTTGTGTTACCATAGTAACTCTAGAATCACCACGGCAGATTAATTCAAAGACTTTACTGTAGCGGTATGGTATGGTTATAGTACAGTGTAGTATTTACTATAAATTACTATAGTATTTTTAAAATGTGGGTAGCAACAGAATTCCTAACAGTTATTGCTACATTCCTTGCATGAGCTCAGGATGTTTTCAGATCTCCAGCCGCTGCAAAATCCTCCAATTTCCAGCCAGAGCAAGATTAAAGCGGTAAGATGTCAAAATCCTCTTACCAACCCAAAATACACTGAAGGGCGATCAATTAATTCATTAACTAAGTAGAGGTCCAATACACCAGCAGAGACAAATTGAATCAATTACCACAGGATAATCGGAACAAAGGGAACTTTAATTAAAAGAACTTTAATTAAAGCGTTTCAGTGTAATATGAAGAAAGTAATTAATATATTCTGGAGGGAAAATGCCACACATTCATGGAAAATGAATAACACACACACAGAGACTTGTTCCTATATCCTGGTGGGGACTCTCATAGATGTAATGATGTTTCTACTATACAAACCATATATTCTATCCCCGTCCTTCATCCCTATTCCTAAACCTAACCCTCACAGGAAACAATCTGCATTTTGACATCTTCAAAATTCTCCATTCTGTCTGATTTATCAGCATATTTACCTGTTAAGAGCCCAATTTTGGTCCCCATGGGTGACACAAGTCCCCATGAGTCTGTGTGCTTCCAGGTTTAAGTCCCCACTGGGATATAAAAACAAGCACACACACACACACACACACACACACACACGCACACATTTTATTGGCTCTCTGCAGAGCACCCTGGCAGTTCCCTGAGATTGAGAAAGTGTGAGATTAGGAGAGAGTGTTAATCTGTGGCGTAAGGCTGTGAAGGGTTTGTTTGGGATCAGATTAAGCATCTGCAGACGGAGGATCAGCAGATCAACTCACTATCTGAATCTGTCTGAGCTGCACATCCAACAAGAAACACAAGAAACACACTCTGGAGCAGAACACCAGAACTTCTGTTTCAGTATGTTGATGCACAACTGAAACTGAATATTGATTAGGGGGTGGGGCTTTAAGCAGGTTTATTTGTTTACACGCGAGTCTGTGTAATCAAATGGGGAAAACTCTGTGCTGATATGCTAATACTCAGGTTATGACCTTTGACCCCTGACTAAGAAGTGTCCAGCAGATGGCGCCACAAAACCAAACTTCTAAAGCACTGATAGTGTGTGGGGCAACCCAGTGGCGCAGTAGGTAGTGCTGTTGCCTCACAGCAAGAACGTCGCTGGGTCGCAGGTTCGAACCTCGGCTGGGCTGGGTCAGTTGGCGTTTCTGTGTGGAGTTTGCATGTTCTCCCTGGGTTTGCGTGGGTTTCCTCCGGGTGCTCCGGTTTCCCCCACAGTCCAAAGACATGCAGTACAGGTGAATTGGGTAAGCTAAATTGTCCATAGTGTATGAGTGTGAATGTGTGTGTGGAAGTTCCCAGAGATGGGTTGCGGCTGGAAGGGCATCCGCTGCGTAAAATTGTGCTGGATAAGTTGGCGGTTCATTCCGCTGTGGCGACCCCGCAAGGGACAAAGCCGACAAGAAAATGAATGAATGAATGATAGTGTGTGTGTGTGTGTGTGTGTCAGGCAGGTGCGTTCAGGTGAGGCTAAAATCAATATTTGTCCACTGACCTGTGCTATAAACACACTTTCTGTATGATTCAAATAATTTCAATTTTTTTTATGATGAAAATTGCTGTATTTTGCATATCTCCTGTACAGCGTAGGAAGCGTATTATAGAGGTATACACAGGTATATCATGGCGTTCTGATTTGACGCTAGTTTGATTGACAGCACTTCTGTTCCTGAAGTCGGACATTGCAGTTCTATACAATCTGGCTAACGGCTCGATATTGTGTTTTATTGTGTGTGCGTCACAAGAAATAAGTGTCTATCTTATGTCTGTGTGCATCTAATACCTTGTTTATGTGTTAAGTGCTGTTCAAACTTTGAATGATTATCGGATAGCATAATTGTAAATGCGCCAGATCATGGCGCGCGACTAACCGCCATTATTAATGACGCACATGTTATTCACGCAAGTTTATTTACCGCTGGATTGTGTTGATGTGTAAATTAGGGAAGTGTTAAGCTATGTAAATGCCATGTTTAATCAGTATTTGGACCTTTTTATTTGCAAACTCGCCTTTAGCTCACTCAGTGACAGTGCGTGCTACCAATGCTTAATTAAAATGCTATACATTGTAGACATATATGTTTTCACTTTCCATACTAATGGATACTGTATTCCACGAATGTCTATATCACTTATTTAGTGGTAGGATCTGATTTAAAGCCGTACTGTAAAGACATGAGGTGAGTCTGCGATGATGGGGGTGTGCGTGAGCTTAGTTATTCTTGTTCCATGATTGTGCTTTGTTTACTTCATAGCTGTCAAACTCAGTTCCTGGAGGGCCGCAGCTCTGCACATTTTTCCTTTAACCTTAATCAAATACAGCTGATCCAAATAATCAAGGTGTTCAAAAGAGTCTGAACTCTTGATTTAGTTGCATCAGCTGTGTTTGATTAGGGTTGGAGCAAAACTGTGCAGAGCTGCGGCTCTTTAGGAATTGAGTTTGAGGCCTGTGTTCTACACGGTGAATAGGAGACTGTTGTTTTATGTTTTGCTCTGACTGAGTGGATTAATGGCTGGTGTGAAATATCAGCTCAAACATTTCTTAAAATAGGACTTTCAATCAAAACGTGGAGTAATAAATAATGGACGAGCAATGCTGGAGCTAAAGGGCTTGATTCAGAGGACGAGATGATCATTTCAAAGTAATTCAAGTCATTTCAAGACAAGGTAAGACCAGTGTGCGAATCCTGTGTGTGTGTGAGGGAGCGAGGGAGTGAGTGGGAGAGTGAGAGTGCATCCGCCGTGGTGCTGTGTCAGTTGTCTGTAGGGTCCAGCTTGTTGTGTTTTTGGAGGCATACCGAACCGATATGTGTTTTACATTCCTCCTTGGCCCAATAGGCCTATGTACCTGCTGTGTGTATAGAAAGAATGCTGATGTGAGATAAAGTTGGTTTTATATTCACACATTCAGACTTTCTCAATATTATAACTTCAGAAATGTATTTTTTGCACATGCCTAATTGTGAAATCATATTAGCTGACAATGACTATCAAAGTACAACACTGTTCACAGTCAGTTAAATAGTGCTAATGTTGTTTTGAAGTCATATTTACATGTGATTTCTGTCCGAATATTGAAAGTATCATGGTAAATAATATAGTGAGCGCTTCACAAGTTGTCACCGAGTGAATGTATATATAAAACCAACTTTACCTCAATGATATGAGATAGGAAACACAATCAGTAGAACTTTGGACAATATATTAATTAAGTGCCTCACCAGCCACAAACCTCATCACACGTCATTCGTGTGAGTGTGTGTGAAAACGTAACATTCTGTAGTGCATTTAGTGATTGATAAAATTGTTTCAGACCTCTATTGAGATATTGGCTGCTTATTAGTCCTTTTAAAGCACATGTTCTGTATGATCTTATTCTACATCCCTAATCCAACCCAATACCAAAATGACCTTAATAACTATTAATAAGGAGCAAATTAGGAGTTTATTGAAGCAAAAGTCTAAATGGTTTGCTAAGAGCGAGAACTGAACCTTAAAATAAAGTGTTACCAGAAAGTCTTTCCAAGTATAACAAAGTATATCAATGCTTTTAATTGCTATATATAATATAGAAATGTCAGAGTTTTCCAATATCGTGCAGTCCTAATTTTGAGTTTGGTCTGCCTGATGTCATTTTTCTATGCGCGGTTTGATTGGACAAAAATCACAAGACTGAAGACAAGAATAAATCAAGTAGTGACAGTGGTTATAGTTAGGGCTGGGCGGTTTTTTCGATTTTTTCGATTAATTCGAATTTACGTTTTAAGACGATTTTATTTTTTATAAAATCGAGAAAATCGCGTTTTTTTAATAAAAATATTAAAGCCGCTTTTCCACTATCGTGCCAAACCGTTCTAAACTGTTAGACAACCGTGCTGAATTGTGCTGATTCTGTGTGTTGACGTCGCGGCTCTGTTGATGTGCTGCCACAGCTGGTAGCGGAAGCGCGCCAGGGCGGACCGGCCTTTGGGAACACCGGGACATTTTCCCGCTAGAGCAACAAGCGCCCCGCAGTCAGTCAGCCAGCTTCGCAAATGTTTCCATGCGCGTCGTGCTGTTGTTCGCGTCCCGCAGCCGTCTGTGTCTCCCGCGCGAGCTGCGAGACGGGGACCCACGCACCACCTGAAGGACGGTTACGGCGTGTTGTAAATGTCGGTCACCGCAGAAAGTCAAATCTTTCTTTAATTTGGACTTTTGCTTGAATTACGGAGTGGCACAGTAGCTGTCAAGGTACTGTATGAATTAAATCATAACCCATATATGCACCAATAAACAAGTAAAATGAATGAATGAATAAAATAAATATGGATTCTTAAATGTCGGCAGTTTTTACTCCAAAAAATATCAATACGTATCGACAAATGTTTTATTAAAATAAATTAAGCAATTTCCAACATTTCAGCTATAGGCTGTTATACGATTCAGTTAAATATAAGATAGACCTTTAAATGTATATAGATATGTAACAGGTTTCTGTGGGGTTTTTTCTTTCACGGTGATCTTTAATATACACTGGGTGGTGGAGCTACGCACAAATATTTTCTAAAACGTCAAGCAGATATTTGTCTATAGCTCGTTAGTTATTTATGAAGACAAAAAATAATTAAAATAACAAAAATAAAACTATAAAATTACAAAGATAAAAAGAGCAGCATTCTGCTAAATATAGTCCTTTATATCCTGATATGCTGTGTTGTTTCATTCGTTTTTTTATATTTAACTTGATGCATTCGTTATTTAATATTTAAATATAAAATCGTTTAAATGGTTATATTTTACCATCAAAATGTAGTATATTTTATATCATTACCAACTTTTGATATAAAACCGCTGTTATTTTATTGATTGTTATGAAATAATTTAAGTGCTATATTTTTTATTAGTGAAAGTGCCCGCTCACTTTGACAAGGCCTGTCTAAATATATATTTCTGCCATGCCACTAATACAGATAAACTAGTGTTGCATTATCATTGTTTATTTTTCTGTTATGGACAGAGATTTGAATATTTATTTCCCCTCCAATCCTTTTTAATCTTCACACATTTTGGTCATTTTCTCTCCAAATAAAATTTGCCCAAAGCTGCACAACATATGACCTCTACATAAATACGGGTGCTGTGACTTCTATTGTAGCTATGTTTAGCATCCCTATATGAGAGAGTGCCATAACCGCGTTTAGTCACATGGTTGCTTTTCTTTTACAAGTGAGCATGAAAAAAACTAGTTTCAGCATTTATTTAAATTTGAATGAACAAGGTAAGCTGGTAAGGTAGTTACACAGTAAAAAAAAAATTAATTAAAACATAAATAAAAAATCGAAATCGAAATCGTGAATCGGTCAAACTTTATGAAAAAAATCGAGATTTTTTTTTTTTGCCATATCGCCCAGCCCTAGTTATAGTACAGATAAAGTATATATAAATCACTAAAAATGTACTGAAGTAAAAGTACACATTTAAAAACATACTCAGTAGTGTCCTGAGTAAACAGAAAAGAGAAGTCCTGAGAAACAGTACTCGGTTACAGCAATTTACAGTATTTGAAATGCTTTACAGCATTAACTATCTGTATATATTAAGTGTGTTTATGTGTTTTATTCAGTCTTTGCATGAACTCATCCTGTGAGTCACGGGATTCTGCATACGAGCATATTTCTGCATTAATATACACACGGCCATGAATCTGTGTGTGTGATTTAGAGGTGTAAGACACACTTTTGGCTGCGGTGTGGAATAGATGCGCGTGAATGGCGTGATTTACATCTGTGAGCAGATGGCACAGAGAGCAGCGTTTGGAGAAGATGTGCAGTTTATTCACAGTGACACAGAGTTCCTCTACAGATGCATAGAAATGAGGAAATCACAGACCGAACAAACATATGCATAATACTACTGCATGATCACAAGCAGAGAAAGCTATAGGAAAAATACTACAGTATTGCAGAGCAAATTTACCGTAGAATGTGTGGTAATGTCCTGTGGTAAATACTAAATATTACTATAATAAATATACCAGTAAATCACACACAACTGAAAAATAAATCAACTGTAGTATGAAACACACTATCCTAAAGTGTATTATATTATATATTCTAGTATATTAATGAATGCTCCAGCATACTGTAGTAATACAGTAACTATAGCGAACTGATAAACTATAATAAATACTGTAGTATGCTTTTAGTTTTTAATACAGTAAACTGTAAGGTATTATTGCTGTGTTACCATAACAACTGTAGAATCAGCACAACATTCCAAATACTTTGGTTGCTGTGTTACCATAGCAACTGTAGAATCACCACAACATTCCAAATACTTTGGTTGTTGTGTTACCATAGCAGCTGTAGAATCACCACAACATTCCAAATACTTTGGTTGCTGTGTTACCATAGCAACTGTAGAATCACCACAACATTCCAAATACTTTGGTTGCTGTGTTACCATAGCAACTGTAGAATCACCACACCATTCCAAATACTTTGGTTGCTGTGTTACCATAGCAACTGTAGAATCACCACAACATTCCAAATACTTTGGTTGCTGTGTTACCATAGCAACTGTAGAATCACCACAACATTCCAAATACTTTGGTTGCTGTGTTACCATAGCAGCTGTAGAATCACCACAACATTCCAAATACTATGGTTGCTGTGTTACCATAGCAACTGTAGAATCACCACAACATTCCAAATACTTTGGTTGCTGTTACCATAGCAGCTGTAGAATCACCACAACATTCCAAATACTATGGTTGTTGTGTTACCATAGCAACTGTAGAATCACCACAACATTCCAAATACTTTGGTTGCTGTGTTACCATAGCAGCTGTAGAATCACCACAACATTCCAAATACTATGGTTGTTGTGTTACCATAGCAACTGTAGAATCACCACAACATTCCAAATACTTTGGTTGCTGTGTTACCATAGCAGCTGTAGAATCACCACAGCATTCCAAATACTTTGGTTGCTGTGTTACCATAGCAACTGTAGAATCACCACAACATTCCAAATACTTTGGTTGCTGTGTTACCATAGCAACTGTAGAATCACCACAACATTCCAAATACTTTGGTTGCTGTGTTACCATAGCAACTGTAGAATCACCACAACATTCCAAATACTTTGGTTGCTGTGTTACCATAGCAACTGTAGAATCACCACAACATTCCAAATACTTTGGTTGCTGTGTTACCATAGCAACTGTAGAATCACCACAACATTCCAAATACTTTGGTTGCTGTGTTACCATAGCAACTGTAGAATCACCACAACATTCCAAATACTTTGGTTGCTGTGTTACCATATCAACTGTAGAATCACCACAACATTCCAAATACTTTGGTTGCTGTGTTACCATAGCAACTGTAGAATCACCACAACATTCCAAATACTATAGTTGCTGTGTTACCATAGCAACTGTAGAATCACCACAACATTCCAAATACTTTTGTTGCTGTGTTACCATAGCAACTGTAGAATCACCACAACATTCCAAATACTATAGTTGCTGTGTTACCATAGCAACTGTAGAATCACCACAACATTCCAAATACTTTTGTTGCTGTGTTACCATAGCAACTGTAGAATCACCACAACATTCCAAATAGTATAGTTGCTGTGTTACCATAGCAACTGCAGAATCACCACAACAGATAAATTAAAGAGCTTTACTATAGTATGGTTCAACCACTACAGTATTTACAATAAATGACTATAGTATTTGTCCATGTTGGCAATGATATTGTAATTTTATTGCGGTAATTCTATTACACTTGTTATAGTAACTACTATAGTAAAATGAACATATGACTACATTAATTACTATAGTCAATTTCCTCCAGCTGTATTATACAAGTATGTGTACAAACCTTTACAGTTTTTGGTGTCTCTATACAATAATGAAATATATGAATATTTAGGGACATTTTAGACTTCATAAGCTGTTTTGGCATATTTGATAGTTCAGTTTTAAGCCAATCAGAGTGTTTGATAAAAAGACCAACCACTGTAAATCATTATCATACACACTGTTCAGATTAGCAGCTCTGATTTACATCAAATATTGTTTATCACGTCACTACAGTTACTTCTAATGAATGACCAAAACACTAAAAAGTGTATAGAAATACTATAACTTAATACTATAACATGATACACTATACCAGTTAAAATATACTACAGTATGTACTATGGTTTATCAATTTACTATAGTTAAGAATACAGTATGCTGCAGTAAGATGTAATACAGACTGTAATATACTATAGTATACTACATTTTACAGTAGTAAATCCTAATGTGTACTATGGTATTTCTGATTATTGTGAGAACAGAAAGGCCCCATTACTGGACCCTGGGGTACCTCACAACTTTTAAAGTATACTACATTATTTACTACAGTTTTAGTAGTTCAGTCTAGTTGATAATACATTATGCTGGAGTAAGATTAAGTAAATATTGTAATATACTATAGTATACTTCATTTTACAGTAGTAAATCTTAAAGTGTACTATGGTATTTCTAAGTATTCTGAGAAGAGCAAAGGCCCCAACACTGAACCCTGAGGCACCTCACCACTTTTGAAGTATACTACAGTATTTGCTGCAGTTTCAGTCTAGTTAATACTATAGTATGCTGCAGTAACATGTAATGCATACTGTAATATACTACAATTTGCGGTTGTAAATCTTAAAGTGTACTATAATATTTTAGATTATTTTGAGAAGAGCAAACACCCCAGCACTGAACCATGGGGTACCTCACCACTTCTAAAGTTAATCAATTCACTATAGTTAATATTACAGTATACTGCGGTAAGAATACTTATTGTAATAAGTAAAGTAAAGTGGAGCAAAGGCCCCAGCACTGAACCCTGGGGTACCTCACCACTTATATAGTATACTACAGTATTTACTGCAGTTTCTCAGTTCAATCCAGTCAATACTACAGCGTGCTGCACTAGAATGTAATGCATACTGAAATATACTATAGTATACCACATTTTATAGTAGTAAATCTAAGGTGTACTATGGTATTTTTGATTATGCTGAGAAGAGCAAACGCCCCAGGATTCAACCCTGGGGTACCTCACCACCTTTAAAGTTAATCAATTCACTATAGTTAATATTACAGTATACTGCGGTAAGATGTACGCACTGTAATATATACTACTTTAAGATATGAAGTGTACTCTGGCATGTTTTAATGTTGGTGAATGTGAGTATCAGTGTGAACAAATGCTGACATAAGAAGCAATCAGGAGAAACTGAGGAGCTTAAAGCATTAATCCAGCAGCGTCGACAATCAGCTCAAAGGCGCTCAGAGCACAAAAACATCTGGGAATCTCTGCTCGAGGTGTCACGGACACGTTTGTCTAGATTTGTGGGTACATTTTGCATCTAAATAAAGATAGAGATATATTCTGGATACTTTAAAGGGCACCTATTATGCAAGAATGACTTTTAAAAGGAGTTTAAACACAGTTAATGTGTGGATATCACCAGCCTCTGATGCTCAACATGAATTCATTGTGTTTGTTCTAATCAGACCTGATGAATGAAACACTTTGATTGACATTCTCCCTTTGTACGTGTCATCAGAGTGGGAAAGCCCCGCCCACTAGTGCTCATCATCTCTCCATCTCATTAGCATAAACAGCAGCCCTGAGTGAGAAGCAGCCGTCTGTCCATTAGCCATTAGAGTGTTTGAGCTGCTGAAGATAATGTCAGCATAGACTAAGAGGATTATAGATGTGGAGTTTTAGATGAAGCACAAATGAACAGCGAAGTCATTAGGCTTTTGTAGCTCCGCCCTCTTCTGAAAAGCGCACAATCTCATTTGCATTTAAAGCGACAGTCACCAAAACGCCACAATTAGGATCAAAGCCTGAAAGGGTCAGTTTCAGATTTCATTATCTGTGTGCTGTTCTCAGCTCAAAATCAAACACACACACACACACACACACACACACACACACGCACACACACACACGCACACAGTCTAGAGACTTATTTTACACCTTTAAGTATACCTAAAAGTAAGTTTTATTAAGCAGTATAGTTGTACGCTGTGTTGCAGTGTTAATGGGTGAAAAAGCACTGGACTTCAGCCTCGCTCCACCATTAGGCTTATTGGCCGCAGGGGGTCAACAGGGGTCAAGTGGCGAGTCGATCTGTTGACCCAACTATCGGCTCCGTGGGCTGAGTTATGCTCATGCCAGAGCTGCTGCGTTACTGCCAGAAAATCTATCCGTGCACCGCCGCTGATTTACACACATGGCTTCTAAGTGAACACTGCAAACATCTGAAATGCATGCAGATTTATGTGGGTATTAATTCACCGTATTTGGATATAGCGGATATCGATAGCTTTATCGGAACAATGCATATATTCATCACCTATTTACCGTTTCTGAGAGCCTCAAGCATCATTCACACCGCCAGCTGCTGTAAACACGCATTCACAGCACACTGAAAAATATACGGTTTGATGAATAATGGTGATTACTTTACTTTGATGTCTGCTACCATGAAGGTGTTTCATAGTCAATGTTTCTTAATGTTAATTAATGTTAAAAGTTGTTATATATGAGCATTGTGAACCAACCCATATCGTAAAGAAAACTAATACTAGTATATTTTTTAAAGTATTACAAAATGGCCAAAAATATCTATATATTTTCCCATTTATTGTATATTTTGCATTATATATTTTCTGCATTTTTTTGGATCATTTTTAAAATCATTTAAAAAGATTAATAAGAAACTCTTTATTTGACGTCTAAATCATGTACATATTGCACACCAATCAAGCAAGGAGCAAACGTGTATTGCATCTGTACTTGAAATTTACTTTGTTCACCTTCAAATATATTTAGAAAAATATATTGGGGGTGACGCAGTGTCGCAGTAGGTAGTGCTGTCGCTGTACAGCAAGAAGGTCGCTGGTTCGAGCCTCGGCTGGGTCAGTTGGCGTTTCTGTGTAGAGTTTGCATGTTCTCCCTGCGTTCGCGTGGGTTTCCTCCGGGTGCTCCGGTTTCCCCCACAGTCTAAAAACATGTGGTACAGGTGAATTGGGTAGGCTAAATTGTCCGTAGTGTATGAGTGTGAATGAGTGTGTGTGGATGTTTCCCAGAGATGGGTTGCAGCTCCGCTGCGTAAAAAACGTGCTGGATAAGTTGGCAGTTCATTCCGCTGTGGCGACCCCGGATTAATAAAGGGACTAAGCTGAAAAGGAAATAAATGAATGAATGAAAAATATTTTGGTTGAAATGAAGTACATTTTCAGTTTCAGAATCACAGATACAGCGTATATTTGAAATATATTTGAGCCTGGAACAATATATTATTTACCATATGGGAATATATCACTTTCTCATTGCTCATGCCTTTGGTTGTTTTCATCTGTGTAACAAAAAGATATGAAGTGTAGATGCTAGTACTTCAAAACATTGGTGTATTAGACTATTAATTAATGAAATACGGTAGTTTACCGTAAAGATTTAAAAATGTATTTTACATTTGTACTGTACAGTTTGCACCGCACGGTTTGTACCGTATTTTTAATGATTAAATAGTGGCAATCACAGCTACTTTTTTTACTGTAAATGTTTGTACTGTAATTTTTTTTACTGTAATTTTTATATTTAATTTCAACCAAAATATATTTAAAAATATAGATTAAGGTGAGGAAGAAAAATTCCTACGTTTCAGTTGATGTATTAACTAGGGGTGTGAACCTACACTGGTCTCACGGTTCGGTTCCGTTACGATTATCATGCCATCGATTCGGTTCAATTCGATATCTCGGTGCATCACGGTGCATTGACGATTCTTTCCATACATAATTAGATTTTTTTCTTTACAACACAAGAAAAAAAATTGGATTAAAATCTATAAATATGTTTATATCTATATACAGTATTACTTGTAATACAATTTTGTCCTTTAATACAAGCAGTCAGAGACATTAACTGCACCTTTAATTTTACCTGCTCAAAAAAAAAAAAAACACTCTTTGTGAATGAAAACTCCAATACATGCTCAGAAGACAGCACGAGCATTCATAAAAGTTTCATAACAAATAAACTAATGTAAATATTATCCCGCTTGCTTTTTGAGCGCTGGCAAGTTCTTATGATTGGTCATTGTCTTCACCCGCTCAACAGAAAGGGCTGCGCTTGGCTTTAGAAACGAAAGCGCTGTCACCCATGAGTGACGTGGGAAAAACAGCCGCGGGTCAGTCTATATGCACATAATACGCGGTTATCAGGTAATCCGTAATAGAATAAATACAATACAATACAATAAACTCGCACCACAGGCACGCTTGTGTCTGAATCCACAAACAGTGGAGAGGAGGGAAATTTACCTCACGAACATGTCAGCGGGTCAAATGCCCAAAGTGTGTGTGTGTGTGTGTGTGTGGGAGAGAGAGAGTTAGAGTTTTACAGCATTTATCCCTAGTAGTGAAATAGCGGCTCGTGCTTTACCATTCCTCAGTGTCAGTGAAAGATCTGCTTTTTAAGTAGTAGGAGTGTTTTATTTACTCGCCTCCTTCGCCATAGTATTCTACCGCGACATCGCGCATAAGGGATAAATGACGTCAGTGCGTAATAACCGGTTATGATCTATTACAGAACTGACATCGAATTGTCCCCATCTGCATCGCGGTGCACCGAAGAAACGATTAATTTTGACACCCCTAGTATTAACACTATTACTTAATGAAATACGGTAGTTTACCATAAAATAGAAAATAAATATTTTATGTTTGTACCATAAGGTTTGTACTATATTTTTAATGGTTAAATAGTGGCAATCACAGCTACCTTTTTTACCGTAAATGTTTGTACTGTAATTTGTTTTTACTGTAAATTGTTTTTACAGTGTCTGGTATGTTTCATTTCAACCATAATATATTTCAAAATATATTTAAATGTGAAGAAAGTTTTTTTTCCAACCTTGAAGTTGATGTATTAACAATATTCATTAAGGAAATATGGAAGTTTACCGTAAAATGAAAAACGTATTTTACATGTGTACCATGTTTTTAACAATAGAATACTGGCAACCACAGCTGCCTTTTTACTGTACATTTTTTTTACCGTAATTTCTTTTCCTACAGTGTCAGGTTGAAATCAAAAATATGTTTAATTTCAACCATAATATATTTCTAAATATACAGTAGTCAACATCGGAAGTGGATCGTCACCTTTCATCAAAGTTGAACCGCACCCATTCTCGTTCTAGGACAGTTTTGAAAAAAGGTTTTTGATTCACTTCGAATGTTGACTACTGTATTTTAAGGTGAAGATTTTTTTCCCTACCTTCTAGTTCAGTGGTGGGCAAACTTTTTAGACCCGTGGGCCACATCAAGTTTTGCAAACCAAGTGAAGGACCACATTTTTAATAGTCATTATTGAGTCATATTTACAAGTCAAATTAATTTGCACTGCTATTTATATTTACTTATCAATCATCATAAAACAATAAAATAATCCCTTATAAAATATAATAATAATAATAATAATAATAATAATAATAATAATAATAATAATAATGTAGTAATTTTGACAGTGGGGAATAGAAAAGTTATTGTCTGATAGAAAAAATCTCATATTAACACATTAAAAATAATTAGAATTTTTGCGTTAAAAATGCCGACTTAGGTTGTAGTCTTTAAAAACAGCAATACTTTCTTGGCATATTAGACATACCGCTTTCTGTCTGATATTGGTGAAGAAGTATTTTGTTGTCCGTTCTTCCTTAAACACACGACATTCATACGAGTGCATATTAATATCCGAGAGAGTGTTCTAACTTTACTGGTTGCATTAACTGTACCGCGTGCAATACTGCCATCAAATGGCGTTCACTTGTATTGCATCATTAATTTACTAATTCTGAAACCAAACCATTACTCTGAAGCAGCATTTTAAAAACTCCCTCACGGGCCGGATGAAAGAGTTTAGCGGGCCGCATATGGCCCACGGGCCTTAGTTTGCCCACTTCTGGTCTAGTTGATGTATTAACAATATTAATTAATGAAATACTTAAAAATGAAAAATGTATTTTAAATTTGTACCATTTTATTTTATGTTTGTACTGCACATTTTGTGCCGCATGGTTTGTACTGTGTTTTTTTTTTATAATTATTTTTAGGGGTTTTCACCTTTATTATGATAGGACAGTAGAGGTTTCAGACAGGAAAGTATTGGGAGCAGAGAGAGGGGAAGGATCGGCAAAGGACCTCGAGCCGGGAATCGAACTCGAGTCGCCGGAAGCACATCTGTGCTATATGTCGGCGCACAATACCACTAGGCTATTGGCGCCGACTGTACTGTGTTTTTAACGGTAAAAAACTGGCAATCACAATTGCCTTTGTACTGTAAATCTTTGTACCGTTATTTGTTTTTTTTTACCGCAATTGTTTTTGTACAGTGTCTGGTTGAAATCACAAATATATTTATGTTCAACCAAAATATATTTCAAAGTATATTTCAAGGTGAAGAAAGCTTTTTCATACCTTCCAGTTCATATATTAACAGTATTAATTAATAAATTACTGTAGTTTACCGTAAAAATGTATTTTACGTTTGTACTGTAGAGTTTGTGCCGCGTGGTTTGTACCATATTTTTAACTGTAGACTACTGCCAATCACAACCGTAAATCTTTTTACCGTATTTTTTTTTACAGTATCAGGTATCTAAAACTCTGCTCTCGGTCTTCAGCGATGGCCGGCGCGGGGTTTACTGTAATGCAGGCAGGTCAGCGGCTTGAACTCTTTAACCTCGGAGGGTTTTTCTTTCACGGCGATATCCGAGATGTGTTTTGGACAGGTTAAAGGAAGAGTGGTAAGCAAGCTGGGATCCGTTTGTACCCGCTGTAACTTTAATGGGCCCTGATAAAGGTGGATCCCATGCCTCCGTGATGGATTAAGTCACAGCGTGGAAACTGATGCTTTTATCTTACTTTATTTAGGCCAAGTTGTGGTTCACCACACATTTAGGTTCTGGACATTTAACATTAATGAATGACCAGATCACTTTCTATGAGTGCACCGCCACAGACGCTGCGCATACCATACTATTGCTTTTACAGTTTTTTGAGTTGCAAAATATATATAAAAATATTCGCCCTCCTGTGCAATATTTATTCTCTTTCAAAAATTTCTCAAGTGATATTTAATTAAGGGACTCAGGAATTTTTCACAGTATTTCCTCTAATATTTTTTCTTCTGGTGAAAGTCTTATTTGTTTTATTTAGGCTAGAATAAAAGCAGTTTTTAATTGTTTAAAGCCATTTTAAGATCAATATTATTAGCCCCCTTCAGCAATATTAGTTTTGGATTGTCTACAGAACAAACCACTGTTATACAATGACTTGCCTAATTACCCTAACTTTACCCTAATTACCCAACTTTACCCTAATCAAACAATATCTCATGTAATAATCTGATATATGGATGAATATGTTAATCAAACGTTAATTTTCACTTCTATAAATTCTATATATAATATTTCAAAACATTGCAAATATAGCTGTTTACATATGCAGTATAGAGAATAGTTATTTATGTATTTATTTTTATATTTTTTAACCATTGGACTTACAAATGTATACATATACGTTCAATGAGGATATATATATATATATACTGTATGTACACTCTCAGAAATAAAGGTACGAGAGCTGTCACTGGGGTGGTACCTTTTCAAAAAAATACACATTTGTACTTGAAGGGTACATATTAGTACCTAAAAAGTTTAAGAGGAACACTTTTGTACATTTTAGGTACTAATATGTACCCTTGAGGTATTAATATAGACCTAGTAGGTACAAATTTGTACCTATTGAAAAGGTACCATGCACCACAGTGACAGTTCACGTACCTTTAATTCTGAGAGTGTATGATATATATATATATATATGCAGTAGTCAGAATTATTAGCCCTCCTATATATATTTTTGCCAATTTCTGTTTAACGAAGAGAAGATTTTTATTTTTAATTTTAATTTTATCTTTGTCATGATGACAGTAAATAATATTAGACTAGATATTCTTCAAGACACTTCTATACAGCTTAAAGTGACATTTAAAGGCTTCACTAGGGTAATTAGGGTAACTAGGCAGGTTAGGGTAATTAGGCAAGTTATTGTATAATGATGGTTTGTTCTGTAGACTATCGAGAAAAAAAATTGCTTAAAGGGGCTAATAATTTTGACCCTAAAATGGTTTTAAAAAATTAAAAACTGCTTTTATTCTAGCCGAAATAAAACAAATAAGACTTTCTCCAGAAGAAAAAAACATTATCAGACATACTGTGAAAATTTCCTTGCTCTGTTAAACATCATTTGGGAAACATTTAAAAAATAAAAATAAATTCAAAGTGGGCGAATAATTCTGACTTCAACTGTATATCCCTTTAACTGCCCCAGCAAGAAAAAAAATTTAGATTGCATTTCTTAACTCCTAGTGTCGCTAGTGAACACACTCAATTCATTTTTTTCAACACATATGCCATAATTTCTAAAATATCAATCTCTAGCAAATGGTAGATATGTCAGTTTATGGAAAAAGTACTTGCATTAATACATATACTATGAAAAATCTGAAAATATGAAGTGTAAAAGCAATTTATTTAAAAACATAATCAAAATAAAACACTTTTTGAACATTAAATCATCTTTATATAGTAACGTATGCCATAAAATATTTCAGATTCTCATTTTACAAGTTTTCTTGGTTTTTTTGCATTAAAATCAAAACCAAGTGTAGGAGCGCAACAGGATTGTGTTTGTTTTATTTGTTTTTGTAAAGCAACAATGCTGTAAACCATTATTTAAAACATTTAAAACATTCTTTAAATGACTTTAAGTCATTATTTAAAACAGTCAAAATATGATCAGTCATAGCCCTCCTATAAGTGTTAATTTTCAACACATTTCTAATCATAATAGTTTTAATAACTCATCTCTAATAACTGATTTATTTTCTCTTTGTCATGATGACAGTAAATAATATTAGACTAGATATTCTTCAAGACACTAGTATTCAGCTTAAAGTGACATTTAAAGGCTTCACTAGGGTAATTAGGGTAAAGTTAGGGTAATTAGGCAAGTCATTGTATAACAGTGGTTTGTTCTGGAGACAATCCAAAACTAATATTGCTGAAGGGGGCTAATAATATTGACCTTAAAATGGGTATGAAACACTTAAAAACTACTTTTATTCTAGCCAAAATAAAACAAATAAGACTTTCTCCAGAAGAAAAAATATAAGAGGAAATACTGTGAAAAATTCCTGAATCTGTTCAACATCATCTGGGAAATATCTGATAAAGAAATTCACAGAAGGGCGAATAATTCTGACTTCAGCTGTATACTCTCACTCTCTCTCTCTCTCTCTCTCTCTCTCTCTCTCTCTCTCTCTCTCTCTCTCTCTCTCTCTGTTTCTCTCTCTCTCTCTCTCTCTCTCTCTCTCTGTCTCTCTCTCTCTCCGAGGGGCTCTAAGTGTCTGATTGATTGCCTTTCTCTGATATATTTCTTCGTTCCCTGGCAGGAGATTACAGACGGCAATTTGTGTTTATGGGATTCCCGAAATTCACTTAACAGCTGCCCTCCTATTAAAAGGTCAAGCGTGGAGGAGGCAGATCCGTGCCGACGTCATCTCTCGCTTCTGTTCCCCATGCGAAACAACAAACAGCATCTTTATTAGCGCTGCTTGTTAAGTGATCAAACCTCCAGCGCTCGCTAATAAAGTCGTCAGAATTCCTACTGCAATCGTTTTCAGGAACCAGAGGACTCGTTCATTCATTTTCCTTCGGCTTAGTCTCTTTATTTATCAGGGGTCGCCACTGTGGAATGAACCGCCAACTATTCCAGCATATGTTTTACACAGCGGATGCCCTTCCAGCCGCAACCCTCAGCAAGAAGGTTGCTGCTTGGAGTCCCGGCTGGGTCAGTTGGTGTTTCTGTGTGGAGTTTGCATGTTCTCCCCGTGTTGGTGTGGGTTTCCTCCAGGTGCTCCGGTTTCCCCCACAGTCCAAACACATGCGCTATAGGGGAACTGATGAACTAAATTAGCCGTAGTGTATGAGTGTGTGTGTGAATGAGTGTGTATGGGTGTTTCCCAGTGCTTTCCCAGTGGAAGGGCATCCGCTGTGTAAAACGTGCTGGAATAGTTAGCGGTTCCTTCTGCTGTGGTGACCCCTGATAAATAAGAGACTAAGCTGAAGGAAAATGAATGAATGAGCTTAACTACTTGCTGCGAAACCAAAATGGCGTTGACCTGCTTATATAAACATATGGATGTGTGTCCGCCGGCTGTAAGGACTACTTGATATTTGTACTACATCTCTTTTTAGCAGTTTGCTCTCGGGTTTCAGCCTGAGTGTCTCCAGGTTTTGCTGGTTTGAGATTACATTCATTGCTGTATTATTAATGGCGTCGCACCATTATCTCCCGCGAGCTCCTCTTACATCCAGCTGAAGCGTGGAAAGGCCCGAGCGTTTGCAGAGATGGACAGGTGTGGGATCAAATATTTATCTGTGTAGAGCAGGAGACTGTAAGGTGTAAAAGGTCAAAGAGTAAAACACACACACACACACACACACACACACACACACACTTGTATAACTCTCTTTACGGTTGCTCACTGTAATGATGTTTCTACTGTACATACTGTATATTCTCGCTTTTAACCCAACTCTACCCCTTAACCCAACCCTCACAGCAAACAATCTGCATTTTTACATTGAATAAATACTTCATTCTGTCTGATTTATGAGCCGTTTGCCTCATAATGATTAAGAAATGTGCCCACAAGATCAAAAATTACTGGTATTGCTATCCTTGTGGGGACATTTGGTCCTCACATAGTAATTAATAGAAGTAACACACACACCTGCCAATATACACTATTTAACCAGGTTGTGTTACCATAGCAACTGTAGAATAACCATGACAACTTGCTATAGTTTTGTTACCAAAGCAACTGTAGAATCACCACAACAGATCGATTACTATAGTTGTAGTGTTACCATACCAACTGTGGAATCACTACAGCAGATTGATTTCTATAGTTGTTGTGTTACCATAGCAACTGTGGAATCACCGTAACAGATTGCTATAGTTGTTTTGTTACCATAGCAACTGTGGATTCACTGCAATAGATCGATTACTATAGTTGTTTTGTTACCATAGCAACTGTGGAATCACCACAACAAATTGCTATAGTTGTTATGTTACCATAGCAACTGTAGAATCGCCACAACTGATCAACTACTATAGCTGTTGTGTTACCATAGCAACTGTAGATTCACCACAACAGATCAATTACTATAGTCATTGTGTAACCACAGCAACTTTAGAATCACCACAACTGATGAATTACTATTGTTGTTGTGTTACCATAGCAACTGTAGAATTGCCACAACTGATCAACTACTATACTTTTTGTTACCATAGCAACTGTAGAATCACCACAACTGATCAACTACTATAGTTGATGTGTTACCATAGCAACTGTAGAATCACCACAACAGATCAATTACTATAGTTGATGTGTTACCATAGCAACTGTAGAATCACCACAACAGATCAATTACTATAGTCATTGTGTAACCACAGCAACTGTAGAATCACCACAACTGATGAATTACTATTGTTGTTGTGTTACCATAGCAACTGTAGAATTGCCACAACCGATCATCTACTATAGTTGATGTGTTACCATAGCAACTGTAGAATCACCACAACTGATCATCTACTATAGTTGATGTGTTACCATACCAACTGTAGAATCACCACAACAGCTCAATTACTATAGTTGATGTGTTACCATAGCAACTGTGGAATCACCACAACAAATTGCTATAGTTGTTGTGTTACTATAGAAACTGTAGAATCATCACATTAGTCACGGATTACTTTAAATACTTTACTATAGTATGGTTCAAAAACACTAGGTTTACTGTATATTTCTCTGGGTCTGTGTAAACACAAATTTGTCTACTGTTATGTTAAATATGTGATTTGCATATGTTTATACATCTGTGATTCCAACTTGTATTTTAAACATAATTTGCATATATTTACAATAGCAAACAAATAAGAAACACAAAAGTTGTATGTTAAATATGTGATTGTCATATGTTTACACATCAGTGAAATGCAACTTTTATTTTAAATATGTGATTTGCATATATTTATGTCTGTGACTTCCAAACATGAGCTTTTATTTTAAATATGCGGTTTTTGCATATATTATTACATCTGTGAAATCCAAGCATGAACTTGTTGAATTTAAATATGTGATTTGCATATGATTATATATCTGTGATTTCTAGTTGCATTTGCATATATTTTATATTCGTGAATTCCAAACACAAACTATTTGAATTCAACTAGTATTTTAAATATGTGATTTTCATATATTTATAAATTTGTGCAATCCAAACCCATAGTTGTACAGTATCTTAAATATGCGATTTGCCTATATTTAAATATCTGTGATTTGTGAACATGTTAAATATGTGATTTGCATTTTTATATATATTTTTTATGCATGTTTATATATCTGTGAAATCCAAACACAAACTTGTATGTTAAACATGTGATTTGCATATATTTACATATCTATAAAATCCAAACACAAACTTGTATTTTAAATATGTGATTTGCATATATTTATGTTTGTGAATTCCATACAAGATCTTTTATTTTAAATAGGCGACTTGCATATATAATTATATATGTGAAATCCAAACATGAACTTGTAATTTAAATATGTGATTAGCATATGATTATAAATCTGGGATTTCTAGTTGCATTTGAGTTGCATTTGCATATATTTTTATATCTGTGAATTCCAAACACAAACTTGTTTGTTTATTTATTCGAATTAAACTTGTGTTTTAAATATGTGAATCCATATATTTATATATTTGTGCAATCCAAACCCATACTTGTATTTTAAATATGCGATTTGCCTATATTTAAATAACTGTGAATTGTAAACATGTTATTTGCATATCTTTATAAATCTGTGATTTCTAGTTGTATTTTATATATGATTTGCATATGTTTTTATGTCCTTAAATTCCTACCACAAACTTGTATGTTAAATATGGGATTTGCATATGTTAATATATACTCTAAGTGAATTCAACTTGGAATTTAAATATGATCTGCATATGTTTTATATCTGTGAAATCTAACATGAACATATATGCTAAAAATGGGTTTTGCATATGTTTATGTATCTGTGAATTCAACTTGCATTTTAAATATGATTTGCATATATATTTTATTACTTTGAATTCCAGACCTAAACTTTTAATTTAAATATGTGATTTGCATATGCTGCCATATAACAGATTTCTATACACCCACCAAATATGTGTGTTTACTCAGTGTCTCTTGTGTTATCTCAGTGTTAGTTTAACTGGAGTTTTGTCCTAGTCGGGTAGTGACAAAGTGTGTTTTGCTGCTGCTGAATTATCCAGGCCGTGGGCAGATGGGACTGAAACGGGAGAGTGACACCTGACCCTGCGGTGACCTGCGGATCAGCTGCCCAGGTGTGCAGATTCTCATCCGACCTTTGACCTGAGCGTCTCCAGGCCGGAGGTTAAACGCTGGTCCTTCTAGAGCTAGAAGGAGCCACAGGCTCGACCCAGAGACGATTACAGGTGCGATATCACCGCCACACAGACAGAAAAATGAATGAGTAATAGGAACAGATTGCTTTTGGGGATGCAGTATCACACTCCTGTCCAATAGTGTGTAATGTTACAGCTGTGCTCACTGCGGATTCAATCTCATCTGGAAATAGGCTATTTTACAGCTCACCTAGTGTTAAAGAGCTGAGTTTTAGCATGTTTGAATCCACTCAGAAGATCTCCGGGTCACTTTTAGCTTAGCTTAGCATAGACCATTGAATGGCATTAGACCATTAGCATCTCGTTTAAAAAAAAAAAAAAGAAAATCTAAAACTATTTTTATCTACAGTTACTGCTGCTCTTTTGTATTTGCAGATCACATACACACACAGACAGATACACACAACGACATACAGACATAAGCACCCACATGACAAATGCTATAATAATGTATAGTAAATATTAGGGGTTTTGAACCACACTATACTAAAGCACTTTAAAATAATCTGTTGTGGTGATTCTACAGTTGCTATGGTAAAAAAACAACGACAGTATAGTAACTGATCTGTTGTGGTGATTCCACAGTTGTTATGGTAACAACAACAACTATATTATTTAATCTGTTGTGGTAATTCTACAGTTGCTATGGTAACTACAGCTACAGTATAGTAACTGATCTGTTGTGGTGATTCTACAGTTGCTATGGTAACAAAACAACTATAGTAATTAATCTGTTGTGATGATTCTACAGTTGCTATGGTAACAAAACAACTACAGTAATTAATCTGTTGTGGTGATTCTAGTTGTTATGGTAACACAACAACTATAGTAATTGATCTGTTGTGGTGATTCTACAGTTGCTATGGTAACACAACAACTATAGTAATTAATCTGTTGTGGTGATTCTACAGTTGCTATGGTAACACAACAACTACAGTAATTGATCTGTTGTGGTGATTCTACAGTTGCTATGGTAACACAACTATAGTAATTGATCTGCTGTGGTGATTCTACAGTTGCTATGGTAACACAACAACTACAGTAATTGATCTGTTGTGGTGATTCTACAGTTGCTATGGTAACACAACTACTATAGTAAGTGTTTTTTTATATTAGCTGGTGTTAGTTGGTGTAACGCGTCATGCAGAAGCACACATGTAAATGCTCCCAAAGATGGAGACATCAGTGCTCTCCAGCCTCACACACACACAGAGAGAGAGACATCAGTGCAGTGGTTCTCCAGCCCCACACCGCTGACCGCCAGCACCTCTGCCTGATGAATGCACGGCCCGCTATTGATCTGCAGGCGTGATGGATGGCGGCCCCGCGATGACTGATGGGCTGCCGGCGCAGGTGCCAATAAGGGCCCGGCGGGGGCGGAGCCTCGACCGCAGGCATAATAGCAGAAGAGCGTCCCGGGGAGGAGTGAGGAGCCGGGGCCGGAGCAGAGCACATGCGGGGGGGGGGGGAAGCACAGATGATGGATGACGGGGCAGGAGGCGAAGACTGCCGCGTGCCTCCAAATTGATATCCAGGCAAATGTTTTTGTCTGCTGTGAAAAATGGTGCGGCGGAGGCTGTGATGAGAGGCTGCGGCCCTCCTCTTCCTCATCTCCGTTCTTCCCCCTCCTCAACTGCTGAATGCGCTGAAAAAAACTGAAGCAATTCACTCATGCTGATGAGGATGGTGGAGCTTCCCAAAAGCCATTGCTTATAGGATGTCCTGCACATGGAGAATACTGTATTTATTTAGCATGGTGATTCTGTAGTTGCTATGGTAGCACAACAACTGTAGTAATTGATCTGCTTGTGGTCTGTAGTTGCTATGGTAACATCAGTTACAGCAATTGATCTGTTGTGGTGGTTCTACAGTTGCTATGGTAACATAACAACTATAGTAATTGATCTGCTGTGGTGATTCTACAGTTGCTATGGTAACATAACAACTATAGTAATTGATCAGTTGTGGTCATTCTACAGTTGCTATGGTAACACATTAACTATAGTAATTGATCTGTTGTGGTGATTCTACAGTTGCTATGGTAACACATTAACTATAGTAATTGATCTGTTGTGGTGTTCTACAGTTGCTATGGTAACACATCAACTATAGTAATTGATCTGTTGTGGTGATTCTACAGTTGCTATGGTAACACATCAACTAGTAATTGATCTGTTGTGGTTTTCTACAGTTGCTATGGTAACACAACAAGTATAGTAATTGATCTGTTGTGGTGATTCTACAGTTGCTATGGTAACACAACAACTATAGTAACTGATCTGTTGTGGTGATTCTACAGTTGCTATGGTAACACAACAACTATAGTAATTGATCTGTTTTGGTGGTTCTAGAGTTGCTATGGTAACACATCAACTATAGTAACAGATCTGTTGTGGTCTTCTACAGTTGCTATGGTAACACATCAACTATAGTAATTGATCTGTAGTGGTGGTTCTATAGTTGCTATGGTAACACTATAGTAATATAGAAAATACATTTCCTACTACTATAGGGTATATTATACTACACTACACCAGAGTTTATTAAAGTTTATTACAGTTCACTGTAGTTGATATTACATGTATATGCTGTTATAAGTCAATAAATTAATTTAACTAGCTGCTTGATTAATACTTAAATTAAGTGAACTTATGATTTAGATGTGCACATCATTTTAGACAGGCGAACACATGAAGCCTCTGTAACCCACAAACAGCCCAAAGTAATTCCTCACCGGCTGTATTTCGCTGGCGTCGGGTCACAGAGACGAGCGTTCGGATGCATTTGGAGGAAAGTGGCATCAATCGTGTGCAGAATTGAGGGCAGAGGCAATAGCACAGGCTGTGATTGGTGGTGCGGTGAGCAATCTCTCTGCTGGAGAACAGCAAAACTGAGCAAGAAACTGGTGTTTGAGAGATGAATGTGCTGCTGATCTCATGCACAACCAACAGACAAACAGTGTGGAAGGAGCGAAGTATAAGCAGCTCATTAGATTAAGTACACTCTAAAACATGCACTGTAAATATACTCATAAATGAGCAGATTTCTGTATTTTGTAATGATTATTATTTATTTCTGCATTACGGGATCTTGATCTTTCTTCTGAACTTTGAAAGGTGTGAAAAAGAGACTTTTATGAACATTGTTTATGGTTTAAGTGCTGTATTGTCTGGGTTGGTGTTGTACAGTGTGTACAGAAAGTATTCAGACCCCTGTAAATGTTTCACTCTTTGTATTATTGCAGCAGTTTGCTAAAATCGTTCATGTTTTTTCCTCACACAGCACCCCATACTGACAGAAAAACACAAAATTGTTGCAGATTTATTATAAAAGAAAAACTGAAATATCTTATGGTCCTAAGTATTCAGACCCTTTGCTGAGTATGTAATAGATAACCCAGGCTCATTCTGAAAACGTACCCCTGTATACATTTCTGGAGAGCGCCAAATACATCCCAGGAGGTAGGGATGTGCAATTAATTTAAATTTTGATTTTGGCTTCTAACGGATATGAAAAAACATTAATGGAGATTAAACGATAATTCCATCATAAACCGCCGCCTTTCCAGTTGTACACATTTGTTGCTCTGCAAAGCTCAGTTTCACGTGAACATTACTGAAAGCATGTACTGTACTCTAACGTTTGCAGCAGGGATGCGCATCATTCATTGATGTACATTCCAATCATTCATGTTTTTAAAAGCACGAAAGAGATCACATGCTGTTGTGTGTGTGCGCACTCAGCCTCAGAGACGAGCAGAGCACACACACCTAAAGTCATCTTAATGCGAGTGCTTTAATGGTCAAATACGTGCAAATCTGTGTCAAAACGCAGTGTTTAGTGCTTATTCATATTAACCCTCATTTATGTAATAAACAAATGTGTTGAGAATCATAAGACACGTCAAAGTGAAACCGTAAATCAGAACCGCACTGCTCTTAAAGTGACAGCGCGCAATATTCCTGCTGCCCACTGTTTTTATCATTAATCAAACAACCAAAGTAGAAAATCCCTCACTGCTCTTTACTGAAGGACTGCTGGAGCTTTACTTAAAGTGTTTTCTTACAGTGAAGATGCTTAAAGCACAGTTTGTTTCATATTTTTATTCTATTGTATTTAATTCCCTTTCCTTATTTACAGGGAGGAAAATAACTGTGTATATACAGCTGAAGTCAGAATTATTAGCGACCCTTTTCCCCCAATTTCTGTTTAATGGAAAGAATATTTTTTAACTAATTTCTAAACATAATAGTTTTAATAACTCATTTCTAATAACAATATGATTTAATAATATGATTATAATATGATACAATATGATATAATAATATAATTTATTTTATCTTTGCCATGATGACAGCATCAGATATTAGACTAGATATTCTTCAAGATACTAGTATTCAGCTTAAAGTGACATTCAAAGGCTTAATTAGGGTAATTAGGCAAGTCATTGTATAACAGTAGTTTCTTTTACAGACAATCAAAAATATATATTGCTTAAAGGGGCTAATAATACTGACCTTAAAATAGGTTTTATTATTTATAATATATTTATATATTAATATTTATAATATTTAATTAAATTATAATATTAAATTAATATTAAATTATATATTAAATTATATATTAAATTTTTATTAAAATTATAATAATTAATAATAATATAAACATATTTATTAATATGCTTTTATTCCTGCTTAAAACCCTGCTTTTATTCTAGCCAAAATAAAACAAATAAGCCTTTCTCCAGAAGAAAAAATATCAGAGGAAACACTGTGAAAAATACCTAAATCTGTTAAACATAATTTGGGAAATATTTATTAAAAAAGAAATTCACAGGAGGGCGAATAATGTTGACTTCAACTGATAATCATTTTGAAAAATCGTGATTACAATTATGACCAAACTAATCGTGCTTATGATTTTTCCCATAATCGAGCAGCCCTACCAGGAGGAAAGTTTTATTTATTTGTTTATTTTTTTTGCAGTTTCTGTGAATCCACCAGAGGGCGCTGTGTACCCTTTTTCAGATCTCAAATTTCTCTCACGAGTGCCATTCACGCCTGCTGTACTCACGTAAATCCACCAGTGGCTGCTGTCGAATGGATGACTGACTGACTGACTGATCGCCTGACCCACCCTCCCCCTTCCCTAAACCCAACCAATAGTATTTTCAAAAGCACCGACTGACCTGCCAACCTACTCCCCGAAACCCAATGACAATTTTAAAAAGCAATCCAGAAAAAGAAAAGCTATCCGCTGATTTTTACCAGGTTTTCCGATTTTACCACATTCTCACCCTGTTATTTACATGTTTATTTCATTTTTTGGATTCTGTTTTTGTCTTACCCGCTTTCTGGAACCGTTCTTCACCACACTCAAACCCCGTCATCGTGGTCAGCTCCTCTCTGCATCTCAAGTCTGCCGACGTACACAGCGAGCCACTGGACAAACTGGTAACAGCAGTAAAGCCGTCCACACGGAGGTAAGCGGTCAGCTGGTTGCGTGAAAAGGAATGGCGTCATACCGCCCCGCAGTGTTCACTTTAAAGATGACATGCAGCCATACGTACTTCTGGCTACATAATTCGCCATATCCAGAAACGTATATAGGGCTACGCTTTCAGAATGAGCCTGTGCTGTTAGTAGAAGCACCCTTTTGATCTATAGTCATGAGTCTTTTTAGGAGAGATGCAACACAGTTGGACTTGGGGATCCTCTGCCATTCCTCATTGCAGATCCTCTCCACTTCTGTCAGTTTGGATGGTAAACGTTGGTGGACAGACATTTTTAGGTCTCTCAAGAGATGTTCAATTGGGTTTAAGTCAGCGCTCTGGCTGGGTCATTCAAGAACAATCAGAAAGTTGTTGTGAAGCCACTCCTTCAGTATTTTAGCTGTGTGCTTAGGGTCTGTGCGCCCAGTCTGAGCACTCTGGAGAAGGTTTTCGTCTTGACCGCATTCATCTTTCATAAAGACAACATTTACTTACAATGTTTACATTCACAAAAAAATAAACAAATAGATCAAAAATAATAATGGATCAATTATAATAACAAATAAATAATGGTGACAGCTTAAAAAACATAATACATTACATTTGAAAAAGAAAAGTAGATAAATAAATAAATAAACTCCAGTTTAAAGACAATAACTACAACAAAGCCCCTGACAGCATTTTAAAGATCAAGTAAATATGTTTCGATTAATGCCCAGGACTCTGTTGGAAAATGTCTGAATTCAAATGCAGTTCTGCAGTCATTTTCTTAAATATATATATACACAGTTGAATTCAGAATTACAATTGCAATCAGAATTATTCAACCCCCTGATTTATTAGCCACCTGTTTATTTTTTTCCCCAATTTCTGTTTAACGGAGAGAACATTTTATCAACACATTTCTAATCATAATAGTTTTAATAACTCATCTCTAATAACTGATTTATTTTATCTTTGTCATGATGACAGTAAATAATATTAGACTAGATATTCTTCAAGACACTTCTATACAGTTTAAAGTGACATTTAAAGGCTTCACTAGGTTAATTAGGGTAACTAGGCAGGTTAGGGGAATTAGGCAAGTTATTGTATAATGATGGTTTGTTCTGTAGACTATTGAAAACATATATAGCTTAAAGGGGCTAATAATTTTGACCTTAAAATGGTGTTTAAAAAATTAAAAACTGCTTTTATTCTAGCCGAAATAAAACAAATAAGACTTTCTCCAGAAGAAAAAATATTATTAGACATACTGTGAAAATTTTCTTGCTCTGTTAAACATCATTTGGGAAACATTTAAAAAAGAAAAAAAAAAGTTGGTTCAATAATTCTGACTGCAACTGTATTAGCCCCCCTTTGATTTTTTTTTTCTTTTTTCATTTGCTTGATTTGTTTTTTTTGTTCTCGGTGATCTTTAATATATACTGGGTAGCTACGCAAAATATTTTCTAAAATGTCAAGCAGGAATTTGTCGATAGCTTTAATTATGAAGACAAAAAAATACTAAAAATAACAAAAATAAAGTGATAAAAAAATACAAAGATAAAAATTTTGCTAAATATAATAGTCCTTTATATGCTTTAAATCCTGCTATGTGTTGTTGCATATTTGTTTGTATGTCACTTGATGCATTAGTTATTTAATGTTTGAATGCTGGAAGAAATAACAGCCGTCGTTTAAATCATTATTTTACCATCAAAATGTAGTATACTTTATATTATTATCAACTTTTGATGTAAAACCGCTGTGTAATTTAATTGATTGTTAAAAATGAAATAATTTTATGGCATAACCGTGTTTAGTTGCTTTCGCTTTCGTTCTTCACGGAAGCTGTAACTGTTACGTTGGAATAAGATTCTGAGATAGGATCCAAATGCAAGTAAAAAGTTTATTAGACGCAGTCAAATAAACTATCAGGGTAAGTGAAAAGTCACAAAGAAAACGGGTGTGAGAGGACGGGAAACAGACAGGCGAAACGGGGTCCAGCAGAGCAGTCCCTCCTCACAGTCCTGAGTGCAGACAGAGACACATTAACAATAACAACGAACTGACAACGGAACATAGAAGTGTTGCCCAGATATAGGCATGAAAATGAGTCTCAGCAATCGTGACAGTAACAGAAGCGTGTGCCGCATTCACCTCTGACGTGGCTACTCAGCCTGTAGCCTAGTTTGGGATTTTTTCGTTGGGACGATTAAGCAAGAATCATAATGCATTGCATATTCGGCTCATTCTTCAGTAGCCTCAACACAGGCTGGTAGCCTAGACTTAAACGGATCGTTTATAAGAATGAGCGATTAATAGATTAATTGATCGTTAATTTAAATTTTGTAGAAACTGACATCCCTAGTTCAAAGTAAAAAAAAAAAAAAAAAGAAGAGAGATCATACTTTTATGATGTTAGTTTTCATACAATAAAAAGATTTCAATCAGAGAAATCCTCTGGCTTTTTTCTTTTGCTGTATCGAAAACATACAGAACCGTGACACCACTGTGTCGTATTGACACCGTTACACCCCTAATATATATATATATATATATATTCGAGCTGTCAAAATTAGCGCGTTAATGCACGTGATTAATTTGAACTATTTAACGCGTTAAAAAAATTAACGCATTTAACGCAGTTGCAGGTTTTTTTTTATTTCTTGTTGTGGCCGACGTGTGTTTAGGGCCAGCGCTTCCATAGAGGCGACCGCCTTGGCCGGCAGAATAGTGAGCGAACCCCCCTGTCCTCACGTTCATCTCATTTCGACTCCCACCTGCTCCCTCCCGGTTCTCACTTTCATCCGCAAACCGGTAACTTTCTATTTCACTTTCGGGTTGAGGGCGCCAGTTCAGCTTGCTCCGGCCCTGCGTGTGTTTAATGTGTAAAGAAATATGGATAAAGGATAATATGGATCCATGTAAATGTACTCAGTGAAAGTGGCAGATGATGTCGCAAGCTGTCAAAGACAGCCCATTCCTCTCTAAGCTGACTCTGAGCGCCCTCAAATGTTTCATTAAGTTTGACGTGTTTCCCCCCTACACGCAACTTTTGTAAAGCGTCTGCTTTGCTGTGTCAGAATCCTTGCTTGAGAAATACAGCCATACTTTAAGAACGCTTAGTTTAAGCAAAATTTGATCAACGCGATCGTGGGTGTTGATGATCGTGGGTGTTGATGAAGGGAGTGCGCTGTGCTGCGCGTTCTCTCTCTCTCTCTCTCTCTCTCTGTGTGTGTGTGTGTGTTCTCCCCCGATAATGTCAATAGACTGCAACTGGCTAAATGTTAAGAAGGACTAGGCAAAATTGTTTCTACTTTATAATTAAGGTTCTCAACTCGCAATACAACTTTACAATGAGTACAATTAGTCACCTTGGAATTATAATGTTCTCTCTGCAGTCTGATTGATTTGGAGATATTGAGCTTCAAAGTTTTTGCATAGCAAACAGTATGTGTGTAACATTAGTTTTTTTGTTTAGTTTTTTAAATAAAACGTCTTAAAATGTAAAAACTTATAAAAAACATCCCATAATGTAAATAAGTTGTCATTTAATAAGAATATGTCAATAACTCAATTTTGACAAAAATGTCAGATAGAACCTTATAAATCTAAGGTGATGAATTGTTTGTATTCAATACTTTATTATTATTATTGTAATTTTCCAATTTTCATATTTGCAATGCCTGTATTTTGGATTTTTTTTTTGATTCGTGATTAATCATGATTAATCACAAAAAAAGTGTGATTAATTAGTTAATTTTTTTAATCAATTGACAGCCCTAATATATATATATATATATATATATATATATATATATATATATATATCTATATCTAATTGAGCCTCTTTGTCCATTCTGTCAAAGTTGGTCGGCTATAATTATCTTCCTAGTTGTTATTAATAATATATGTAGTGTAAATAGGCAAGACTTACTGAACTGATCAGGAGGGAAGCCCTCAAGCAAAAAATAACACTGGGTGCATTGGTATGTCATATCCTAAAACTTTACTAACCTCTCTTTTAACCTCCTGCCAATACACTTACATTTTTGGACATTCCCAAAATATGTGAACGTAGTCCCCCACTTCTCCACAATCTCTCCAGCATTGTGATAATTGTGAAGAACTATCGAATTTGGCGACCACTAATGGAACTCTGAAGAACCTCATCTTCATCTTCTAGTCACCGTCATGCTATTTCTTATGCACTTTATTATTTCAAATGACTTAAAATGTCAATAAATGTCACTTTGTTAAACTGTTGAATTTTCAACATCAGAAGGGGACAGAGCAGAGATCAACGTCCTATAATGCAATTCACCACCATAAATAAACACAAAATATGCAAACTGTTGATTAACAGATGAAGCAGTGCAGCATCTTGCAAAATAACTCAACTATTATGTGCTGTCATGAAGACATTAGTTCTGTCTATTAAGTGTAAACGATGTTAAACAGCACTTGGGAAATATTGAATGTTCACAGATAGGCTAATAATAATGTTGTTTTCAGCAGTGTGTGTTTGAGTAATGCTGAAGTGGGACATTCATTCATTCATTCATTTTCCTTCGGCTTGGTCTCTTATTTATCAGGGGTCACTGATGAACTATTCCAGCATATGTTTTACACAGCTGCAACCCAGTACTGGGAAACACCCATACACACTCATTCACACACACACAAACTCATACACTACGGCCAGTGTACTTGATCAATTCCCCTATAGCGCATGTGTTTGGACAGTTGGGGAAACCGGAGCACCCGGAGGAAACCCACGCCAACACGGGGAGAACATGCAAACTCCACACAGAAACACACACTGACCCAGCCGGGACTCGAACCTGCGACCTTCTTGCTGTGAGGTGACAGTGCTAACCACTGAGCTGAATGATGTGATCAAGGACTTTCATCTACTTTAGCGTTTAGTGTGGACGCAGTGTTGCTCTCCTCTCCATCCGTGTGGATTTATGTAGTTTGAGCAGTGAGTTTGGAAGGGCACGGCTGCTGTAATTATGGGGATGATTTGCTGCAGTGGCCCGCTGGGGACGATTAGATTAATAAATCTCTCAGATATGATTAATGAAGACTTTCCGAGAGGGAATCACCGTTTTACAGCTTTCTCTGCGAAGTTCTTGAACAAATTTGAAAGATTTTATTCTTGCATTTATTTCAGATCTACTGCCAAACACTAAATAACAACATGTAGAAACACTTCACAGTAAGGCTCCATTAATGTTGGTTAACTAACATGAATAAACAATGATCATGTCTTGTAGATCGCTGGGAATCATTCACTTTCACTACAAATCTGTCACCACATGGACTACAAATCCTGTCATGCACCACACACTCACACCTGATCCGGTTTTCCGCTGATTGCTAACACACACGCAGCTGAAGCTGTTCAGAACTGATTACATGGACTTTTTAAGTCAATGCAAAGGCGCGAAAAGACATCCTGCGGTACATGCGAGTGGCGCGAATCGCTCGAGTTCAAAAATCTGAACTTCTGCGGACATTTGCGCCGCGTTAACCAATCAGGAGCTTGCTCTTGTGGGGGCACAGACACAAACACGAGTTGCTGAGTCGTTTGACTGTATTGTGAACATTACGACGCGTTTCCTTGGCCATGTTTGACCCTTGCTTTGTTCTGTTTGTTTACGTTGTTTTTAAAGTCCATGTAATCAATTCTGAACAGCTTTAGCTGTGTGTGTGTTAGCAATCAGCGGAAAACCAGATCAGGTGTGAGTGTGTGGTGCATGACAGGATTTGTAGTCCTGAGCGAAAGTGAATGAGTCCCAGCGATCTACAAGCCTGGATCGCTGGTGATTGTGACATGATCATTACTGTATTTAATCATCAATTTATTATGGTGGCTTGAGAAAGCCACCATTCTGATATTCTACATAAATTTCTTCTTCTTCTTCTTCTTCTTCTTCCGTCTTCTGAGACTAATTTTAAAGGGTATCTCCTCCTAAACTTTTCAAGCTACATGCCTTAAACTTTCGTCAAACTTTCAAACTGGTCTGACTCGGGTTGCTATATCTTTTCTAACTGATCCGACTATCGGTTTTCCCAAAAACGACCCAGAAAATTTCCAAAAGTCCCATTGACTTAACATTGGGTCAAAATTTGTGAGCTCATCATAA
>LR812523.1:85155797-85160797 GCA_903798195.1 Danio kyathit | reverse complement strand
CGATAACGATATATATTGCGATATATAAATTATAATAGAACCATTTCAGAACAGGTTACAGAGACCCTTAGGAAAGCCAAACTGCTATTTTATTTAAGAAATAAAGAAACGTTGCATGTCGTTTTGAGAACATTTATTGTGCAAAAGCAAAACTGTAATTAAACAACACAATGTTGCAGATAAATAAGCTAAATGTAGTGCCTTTCAGAAAGAAAGACTTTTCTTTTAAGTCCTTGGTTCCTAAATGCCAAGTTGCAGAGAACAAAATAAACTGGTGTCTTTTTAGTTAAGGAACTTACACTGTACTGAAAATACTTCCAGTATTAATTAGTCAAATAAAATTGTGTATTGCAGATACTTTAAATAAAAACAAATTTCTAACCTGCAGCCTAAGGTAAAGCATTTGATTTTTAAAAATTTTGATCTCCTAATGAAATTAAAACTGGTGTCTTGTTAATAAAGGAACGGACGCTGTGAATTAGGGCTATGCTTCCAGTATTAGGCATGGCTATTTTAAATAAAGAAAATTCCTTCATTCTTTCCTTCTGCCCCAAAGTAACACCATCTTTTCTATATAACTTTAATGACCTTCAGCAACAGAATAATTTCTTATTGATTTATTATTCTTATTTAACAAACAAATTTAAAAAAAAAATGTTTGTTTCTTTTCAGTGAGCACCACTGACAGGTCAAATCTGCTTTCTTTCTCTCTCCCTCTCTCTCTCTCTCTGTCTGCTGTAGTGTTGGTGCTGCTGAGAGATTGAGATGCTCCAGCCAAAGTTTGCGTATAAAGTAATGCATAAATTGATACAATTAATATCGAAAGCAAAAGCAGAATCTCGGACATGTCCGGTTGGTAAAGTCTAGATTGGATAGGCGGCCGGCCGGAAATGCGATATGCACATTAATATAGCGGCATTTGTATTTACTTTCACGTCAAGCGGTCTTTACATTGTTTTGTATACGTTGCTAAGCAACGCATGGCACCGAATGGGGTAAAGTCTAGATTGGATACGCGGCCGGCATTGCTCTTAATTTCGCGGGTAGATTGCGTCATCAAACATGCATTATCGCGATAGTGCAATAGAATTAAAATCTCTATCGTAGGCCAATTTTGTATCGTTTATATCGCATATCGTTTATATCGCCCATTACTAACCACATCATTGACCAACTAAAAGCTGCTTTAAAGTCCAGCAGAGCGGGTTAGTTATGCACCTTAAACACTCAAACACTGCTGAATACACACAGGATGATCAGCAACACACAAATATCTTTACAGATAAAAACAGTTAAAATATTAAAATATCACAGAAATTATTATTTACTACATCAATATAAACACCACTGCCTCCATGCCTTCTTCACCTCGGGGGGCTTTTTCAGTTCATTCATGATGATCTGCATCTGTATAATGTTATTATTATTAGCAGTGTTATTTATTATCTGCAGATTTATATTTGTTTTAATAAACACACGTGTAGATTTGTCCAGCTGTGGGGTTTTGGAGACGTCTGCATCACCATATGGGGCAGAAGAACAGGACGTGTGTTTGGATATAACTCAGTGTTTTGACCACACTTCATTACTATTGTTCATTTATTCCTCTGCTGGAGATTAGAACTGAATTTAGAAATAGTTTAGACACAAATCTTTGAGCCTAACAAACTAAATTAAATATGTAGGCTGATGGATGTGTTCAGTGGAGTGAGTTTCCACCGTTTCTTCACTCCACCAAAGTAAAGGAGTAAAGAGTAAAAGTAAAGAGAAAGTAAAGAGGCTGAATGGAGGAGGCTCGTTCTTTATCCTCGCGCTGCAGATGCTCTGTTTAACTGTTTTCTCGCTAGTGAAGAGTTCAGTGTTTACACTTACAAAGTCGCCATGTAAATAGCAAATGCACCATGGAGCGACACAACTGACTCTTAAAGGGAATGAGAGACGCGACTCTGATTGGTTTAATGAAGGTTATGCTCAAAACACACCCAGAACTCATTAAGAGAATAAGCACAACCCTGTTAGACCATGCGCCGGGGCGCAGAGCATATTTTTAGATCTTTAAATAGCAAAAGTGGATTGAAACACGCCCTTAATGCTTTTGCGCCATGTGCTTTAGAGTGTGTATGGGTGTTTCCCAGTACTGGGTTGCAGCTGGAAGTGCATCCACTGCGTAAAATATATGCTGGAATAGTTGGTGGTTCATTCCACTGTGGCGACCTCTGATAAATAAAGGACTAAGCTAATGGAAAATCAATGAATGAATGATTCAGGAGGCAGAGACTGTCAAAAATAAATATAGAAGAGTCTTTAAGTTCATATTTTCAGGACTAAACCTCCCTAAATACACATGCAAACATTATTTCTAGATATGATTTGTGTTATTGGAAATTATTAGGATTGTCTAGGAGACACAAACTGCACCCGCATGGTGTTATTCGTCATTTCTCTTTAATTAAGTGTAATTTTGTAGCATGAACAGTGTTTGTTTGACATTGGAGGTGTGTGTGTGTGTGTGTGTGTTTGACCGCAGGATTACCACAGACCTACTTCTCCCACCTTTTTAATGTTTTATAGCCATAATTCTCCGCCGTCATCTTGATATTTTATTATAACTCGCGGTGACATTTAAGTCCTTGAGCCTCCTGTAATCTGGTCAGCTCGGCCCTTCACTTTAATAAAAGAAAAACGCATAATCCACTGCTTTAGAATACCAGATTTGCTTGTCGAAATGTGGGATTAAGAGGAAGTCCAGAGGAAGAGAGCAGCAGGCCGACACTCTGACCTCTGACCCCTGAGGTCAACTGGACCAAAATAAGACACAACGGATAAACCTGCAGCACTGCGCTTTCAGTTCAGCGTACAATCTCTGTAGTGTGTGATTAAATAAAAATAAATGCAACAACTAGCACAGCAAGAAGGTCTCTGGTTCGAGTCCCGGCTGGGTCAGTTGGCGTTTCTGTGTGGAGTTTGCATGTTCTCCCCGTGTTGGCGTGGGTTTCCTCCGGGTGCTCCGGTTTCCCCCACAGTCCAAACACATGTGGTATAGGGGAATTGATCAACTAAACTGGCCGTAGTGTATGAGTGTGTGTGTGTTAATAAGTGTGTATGGGTGTTTCCCAGTACTGGGTTGCAGCTGGAAGGGCATCCGCTGCGGAAAACATATGCTGGAATAGTTGATGGTTCATTCCACTGTGGCAACAAATGTGTGTGTGTATGTGCAAGTATGTATATTCATTCATTCATTCCTTTTCCTTCGGCTTAGTCCCTTATTTATCAGAGGTCACCACCGTGGAATGAAGCGCCAACTATTCCAGCATATGTTTTAGTCAGCGGATGCCCTTCCAGCTGCAACTCAGTACTGGGAAACACCCATACACACTCATTCACACACACACTCATACACTACTGTCACGAAATCCGCCATTATATGGACTACAGATCCAGTCATGCACCGCTCACACGCACCTGTTTCAGATTCCATTGATTTCACACACTCACGGCTGGGAGCCACTCATGAAGTGATTACATAAACTTTAGAAACTGCACACACACACTTCAGAGTCATGTTTATCTGTAATGTGAAGGGGACGCTGACAACAGAGGTGCAGATCCAAATGCAGGGTTTATTAGGAGAATGGTCAGGCAGGCCACAGTCAAAACAGGAACAAATAGATGTATACGGGCAACATACCCGTCAACCCTCCCGTCTCCTGGGATTCTCCCGTATTTTACAGTTCTATCCTGCTAAATCTATCCCGTAAATGTATTTTCCCGTATTTCTCCCGTATTTTCAATCTTTCTATGAAGGGTTGCAATAATATATGCAACACATACCGCCGAACCACCAGGGGATGCCCCTTGCTCTTAAATGCAAGTCTGTTCTGTGCTTTTGTTTTATTTAGGCATGAAAACACTTTGAAATAAATTTAAAAACGGCAGGATTCCCATCTTTTTCATTACAGGTGTCGTCGCCCCTCCTATACCATACTCAAAACAGTCATATAGCGGTGCGTGACTGTCAGCTGACGCGCTCCATAGTGATAAACAGACGCTCTTTCCCAAATGGATTCTGTACACGCCTGGGTTTTGGGTGTGTATTTGAACAGACATATACACATAATTAATAATAATAACATCTAAAGATGTCGATCTTGGTGGGTTTTCTTTCAAACACAACTAATTTTAAAGTTAAAAAGCATAAAACGTTAGGAAAGCAATCGACTGCTTTCATTATAACGTTAGATTTTTAAAGTGACACCTCTGTTATTTAATGTAATCAAATGCAACGTCTAAATAAATGTGTTGCTCTTTAATTAAAGTTACACAGTGAAGATAAGGGTAATGAGATTTGATAACTTGATTCTATTATAATAGCTATTAATTTTAATAACCTGAACTGTTTGCTAATGTATACTATTTATTTATTCTTTTGTAAATATTACATACATAATAACAAAACATATTACTGACCGTTGAACTGGTATGAACAGGTATGACGGGCAATCCAGAGTCGTGGTCAATACACAGGCGAAGGGTCAGCACAGGCAGTAAATAAACAAACAAGGCGAGGGTCAAAACACGGCAAAGCAAGAGAAACGCGTCGTAATGTTCACAGTGACAGGTAAACAAGACTCAGCACTGAAGCGTGAGTGTGTGAACTCAACAGAATCCAGAACAGGTGCGTGTGAGCAGTGCATGACTGGATCTGTGGTCCATATAATGGCAGATTTGTAGTCCTTTAGCGATCTGCCAGGATTAGATCACTGGTGATTGTGACAACTACGACCAATTTAGTTGATCAATTCCCCTATAGCGCATGTGTTTGGACTGTGGGGGAAACCGGAACACCCGGAGGAAACCCACACCAACACGGGGAGAACATGCAAACTCCACACAGAAATGCCAACTGACCCAGCCGGGACTCGAACCAGCGACCTTCTTGCTGTGCCACCAAAATTGCTCTATTATGAACGTAATTACTGGACTCAATACTAAAAATTACT
>LR812523.1:85085797-85150797 GCA_903798195.1 Danio kyathit | reverse complement strand
GTTACAATTTTTAAAAATAACCCAAAGTTGGATTTCTCCATGTTTGATCCAATGTTGAGTTTTTAAGAAAGTATTTTGGTTTAGAAACACTGTAGTATTTACTATAAATTACTATAGTATTTTCATTAGTGTTTATGTTATTGCAGAGGTCTTCAAGTCCAAATCAACTCTACAAAAATGTTTATCAAATATGGTTACATTTTTATAAAATTAGCTTAAAATGAACAACAACAACAACAAACATTGGTAGCCCATTTTATTGAACAATGAATGTTGTTAAAGCAGCCTTATCTGAACGTTATTGTGTAAATATGTGAATAAAACATGAACATGACAAGCTAAGTACTATAAAGAGTGGTCATTCAATCATTCATTCATTTTCCTTCGGCTTAGTCCCTTATTTACCAGGGGTTGCCACAGCGGAATGAACCACCAACTATTCCAGCATATGTTTAACACAGCGGATGCCCTTCCAGCTGCAACCCAGTACTGGGAAACACCCATACACACACATACTCACACACTACGGCCAATTCAGTTGATCAATTCCCCTATAGCGCATGTGTTTGGACTGTGGGGGAAACCGGAGCACCCGGAGGAAACCCACACCAACACGGGGAGAACATGCAAACTCCACACAGAAACACAATCATGTCATCTAAAATAGAACACAAAATCTGAAGCAGTTTGAGGAATCAGAGTGAGTGCACTTGATGACAATAAACAGTAATGTTCAGTATCAGTGTTGCATTAGTTTAATAGCCTTAACAGCAACAAAAATACTATTCAATACAGTGTCTGTTTAATCTTCACGATCAGTTCTCATGAAGATGCCGTTTGTGGCCTGATCCACTGTTTTTTATAGACCAAATGTAAAATCATAGACAGCATGATGAGATTGCTGCTGTATTATTAATCTTCAATAAATACATCTTGACCTGAGGATTACTGTGCCCGCCCGTCCTGCATAAGACCATCTTACTGACATCAATTATGAAAAAACAATGAAATGACAAACAAATGTTCCGACCTAGATTGTCCCAAAATCTGCGTCCTTCAGACCGAGGGATTTACTGTAGTACACACAGAGTTCACTGCAGCACTGCGTCTGATGATTGAAAGTAAATTTAATTGTGCATCGCTGACAATAAAAATATAATATTTGTACTCAAATATAAGTGTAAAATATATGTATTATCATTATTTATAAGAAGCTGTTGAATGCTTGATTCTGATTGGCTGATGAGCATTCTAAGGTGTGCCGTTATTGTCAGATAAACGCACAGATGAAGTAGTTCCGGCAAGTTTTAAGTGCATTGCAGCTTCATATCATTACGCTGAATGACTTCAATTTGTGAACGGTGTTTTCCTGCATTTGTTTTTCTTCCGCTGTGGCCGGAAGTTAACATGAAATATTCATTTTATTTATTCAATTACCCATTAAATTTTATTTTATTAATGTCTACCCCTACCCCAACCCTTACAGTAATGTATAAACCGCAATTATACTTAGTATTATTTATATTATTTATTAAATTACCCATTAAATTGTATTTTATTAACATCTACCCCCACACCAAACTCTAAAGTACAGTAATTATACAGAGTATTATTTACTCAATAATTGTATTTTATTAATGTCTGCTCTCCCCCAACTCTTTACAGTAATGTAAAAACAGTAATTATGCAGAGTATAATTAATATTATTGATTAAATTACCTGTTAATTGTATTTTATTAACGTATACCCTAACCCTAACCCTCACAGTACTGTAAACACAATAAATATACAGAGTAGTGTTCATATTATTTATTAAATTAATCAATAATTGTATTTTAATAACCTTTACCCTAAACCCAACCCTCACAGTAATGTAAAAATATTAATTATTGTTGTACAGCGTCACAATAATGATGCTATATTGATGTGCGTATCCGAGCTGTATCCCTTCTAGACTCTACCGAGTATACAGAGCTGTATCCCTTCTAGACTTCACCCCACTATACCACTACCCCAACCCTAAACCCAAACCTCACAGTAATGTAAACAAACTATTTTATATTATTATTGATATGATATACAAATCATATAATATATTACATTATAGATCATATTCTATAGATTATTGTTTATATTGTTTATTAATTTACCTATTCAATTGTATTTTAATAACATCTACCCCTACCCCAAACCCTAAAAAACAGTAATTATACAGAGTATATACCCAATAATTGTATTTTATTAATGACTACCCCTAACCCAACTCTCACAGTAATGTAAAAACAGTAATTACACCATGCTTATTCATTTTATTGATTAAATTACACATTAATTGCATTTTATTAATATCTACGCCTACCCCAACCCTAAACCCAACCCTAAAAACAGTCATTATACTGAGTATTATTCATATTATTTATTAAATTACCCAATAATTGTATTTTATTAACCTTTACCATTAACCCAACCCTGACAGTAATGTAAAAATATTAATTATTGTTGTACAGTGTCACAAAAATGATGCTAATAATGCAGCTGTATCCCTTCTAGACTTTACTCAGTATCCGCAGCTGTATCCCTTCTAGACTTTACTCAGTATCAGCAGCTGTATCCCTTCTAGACTTTACTCATTATCCCCAGCTGTATCCCTTCTAGACTTTACTCAGTATCAGCAGCTGTATCCCTTCTAGACTTTACTCAGTATCCGCAGCTGTATCCCTTCTAGACGTTACTCAGTATCCGCAGCTGTATCCCTTCTAGACTTTACTCAGTATCCGCAGCTGTATCCCTTCTAGACTTTACTCAGTATCCGCAGCTGTATCCCTTCTAGACTTTACTCAGTATCCGCAGCTGTATCCCTTCTAGACTTTACTCAGTATCCGCAGCTGTATCCCTTCTAGACTTTACTCAGTATCCGAAGCTGTATCCCTTCTAGACTTTACTCATTATCCGCAGCTGTATCCCTTCTAGACTTTACTCAGTATCCACAGCTGTATCCCTTCTAGACTTTACTCAGTATCCGCAGCTGTATCCCTTCTAGACTTTACTCAGTATCCCCAGCTGTATCCCTTCTAGACTTTACTCAGTATCCGCAGCTGTATCCCTTCTAGACTTTACTCAGTATCCGCAGCTGTATCCCTTCTAGACTTTACTCAGTATCCCCAGCTGTATCCCTTCTAGACTTTACTCAGTATCCGCAGCTGTATCTCTTCTAGACTTTACACAGTATCCGCAGCTGTATCCCTTGTAGACCTCACTACAGTCGCTGGTCTGCCGTTGTGTTAATATGCTGCACATGCGGCGCATTAATTCCCGGTCGTGTTGTTGTTGTTGGCTTGACAACAAATCAATCAGCTGGCGGGTCCCTTTGCAGCTTCAGAAGCGCCTTCATTACCGCAGCAGACAGCAGGACATCATTATCATGCTAGATGAGAGCGGCCGGAATTAAAGCCAGCCCTCCTGCATGCAGTGTTGTCATTCAGGCGTTATTGTTTAAGGAGTCTCTCACACACACACACACACACACACACACACACACACACACACACACACACACACACACACACACACACACACACACACACACACACACACACACACACACACACACACACAGAGAGAGAGAGGGAGAGACTTAGACACACATATTCTTTCTTGTTCTGAATGACAAATTATTTAACACTGAAACTGTTATGGCGGCACAGTTGCTCAGTCGTTAGCACTGTTGCCTCACAGCAAGAAGGTCGCTGGTTCGAGTCCCGGCTGGGTCAGTGTGTGTTTCTGTGTGGAGTTTGCATGTTCTCCCCATGTTGGCGTGGGTTTCCTCCGGGTGCTCCGGTTTCCCCCACAGTCCAAACACATGTCTGTAATGTGTCTGTAAAGCTCAAACACCCATCAGATTATTGATTAAACCTTTCAGAATGTTGGATTTTCTGCTCTGAACACGCTGTAGCTGTTTTTGTGGCCTGTGCCTTTAATGCTGGTTCTCCCCATCCACCGTCCCCTTGTGCGTGTCAGAGTGTGCCTCAATCTCTGCCTCGGCTGCGTCAGATAAACAGACAGACATGGAGGAAGCAGATCCCAGTGAGAAATACTACAGTGAGAACTTTCCCAATGATTATTTGATGTGTTTGTTGTGGAGTTTATTCAAGCCTTTCTGCAACGATGAGTCACACAATGTCATTGCAAAGTTCACACACACACACAGACAGCGCGCGCATGTTTAACTTTGCGCTGTTTATGCACGGCAAATGAGACAGGATACAGGTTAATGAACAAAATAAATCTGATTTAACGTCCGCAAACCGGGATTGAAGTGTCTTCTTTTATAGTTGCACTGACATGCGCCTGTGGGGGTGAATTACAGTGATTTTACAGTCTTTAGTACAAACATGCTCTGTTTTAAACGTGTTAAACTTGTAAAACTCATTCTTGAGCTGAACAGATCTTTTATTCCTGGGTGTCATGTTGATTTGATTATACGCGTTATACATGTTAATATGCATCTGTCAATCAATTTGGTACCTGCCAAGACTCTCGTTTTTCCCGGGAGTCTCCCGTATTTCAGACCCATCTCCCGTTTTGTCATTTCTCCCGAAAACTCCGGGAATTTCACCCCCTTGATGGCAGCCGGTGCCCGGTGCATAGGACAGACAAGGCACCCCTTCAGACTCCGCTCCCACCCTCCCACTTTTCGTTTTTTCCAGCCTCTGTAAAGTCTCAGAATGGTACTGGACACAGATACATTCCTTCCCTCCAACCTTTAGGTTTTTCCAGCATCTGTAAAGATTCCCCCCCCATCGCCTGACCCCCCCACCGGATTTTTAGAGACAGGCAGGTATGTAGGGTGGGAAAACCGCACTCTGATTTCACGCGGCCTCCATTTAAAAAAAGGTGGGAAGAATCCCAGAAGTATAGGATCAGCACTGTAAACATTGCAGCAACATGCTGTGGACTACAAACCTCCAGCTGTAGCCGCGATTTCAAAATGCAGAAATGGTGTAAACATCACTTTAATATCATTTAATATCAACAATTAAAAGCATATTAGACTTCAAACAACATCACAATCTCTTTAAGAGTGATGCGACGGTCAGACTAGAGCAGGGGTGTCCAAACTCAGTCCTGGAGGGCCGGTGTCCTGCGTAGTTTAGCTCCAACTTCCCTGGAAGTTTCTGGTATACCTAGTAAGAGCTTGATTAGCTGGTTCAGGTGTGTTTAATTGGGGTTGGAACTAAAGTATCCAGGACACCGGCCCTCCAGGACCGAGTTTGGACACCCCTGGACGAGAGTTTGTGCATGTGAAATTCTGTAGTACGGCGCTGCAAAAAGGGGCGGAACTAAACAAGATGTCAGCATCATCCTTTTCTTTTCAGCTTAGTCCCTTTATTAATCTGGGGTCATCACTGCGGAATGAACCGCCAACTTATCCAGCATATGTTTCACACATCGGATGCCCTGAGATTAAACAAGATGATTAGACATTTAAATAAAAGCGAGCGATGGGTCCATGTTTTACATTTGCGTCCAGAGAGGTCATGTTTTGATCCTAGATTGGTCTCACGCAGTCAAGTGATGCAATTTCGCAGGTCAGAGTTCACCAAGCTTGAACTTTGCAACACAGTGAACTGCGAAAGTTGTTGCACAAGCTTGTGTTTCCAGTCTGACGCATTTGCGTGCGTATGAACGGAAGTCTACGGGGAGAAAAGTGCAGTGTGACCGCAGCTTAATATGCTTAAGTGTGCTCTTAGGCTTCAGTTCATGGCACCAGGTAAACACCATGGGGACCCTTCTCTGCTTCAGCCTATGTAACCCAGTGAGTGTTAAAAACAATGACTGTATAAAATATGGACGACATGACGGCGCTATTTTCCATTTAACACTGTGAAGGAAAAAACGCCTCGTGACGGGCACAAACTGTCGCAGAAGACTGCTGAAATTGGAGTCTGGGCATGCGCAGAAGGACTGATGGAGCCAGAGGAGGAGCTGCGGAATCCAACTTCCAATCAAACGCTTGTACATCAAATCAACCACGCCCCCTGAACTGCTCACTTGACTGCCGGTGTCTGCACTATAACAAAGGCTCGCTAATGTACACTACGTTTGCTGTTTTATCATCACAAATGTTTGTAATAGCGTTTATAAAGGTGAGGTTTTATATAACAAAGATTTAATCGCACCAGCTTTGGGCCGCAGCGCACATTACTCGCGGGTATTCCGGCTCGGATGCGGCAGCATCGGCTCGCTAACGGCTGCTGCATCTGGCTCGATTGACTCGAGTAGGTACAGCAGATAGAGTCAGGCCGAGGGGTAAGTCTCCGGCAGGCGAGAGTCTAGCCGGAACTGGCCCGAGTGTATTTTGCTATCTGGGTGGTTAGGTGTGTATCAGCAAACTGAGAAAGCCCTGACCTTACTGAATAAACAGTGCTCCACCAGATCCTGTATGTCAGAAACTATAGTTTACTGCTGAGCAACTCATCTTATCATGGTAAAATAACACAGAAATGGAATAATAACCCTTCAGTCTCCTGCTGAAGCTCCGGCGTCTGCTTTGAGAAACTGTCAATCACAGCTGTCAATCACGATGACACGCCCAGCATTACATTACTGCTCAACACATACAAAAATGAAGATCTGCACCTATATCAGCTGATAACCAGTGCCTTAACTGACCAGAACCATCTCTCGGGACATTTTATTGCAAGTGTAATTCATTTTTTAATTTGGTCTCAAGTCTCCTTCATTAACACGGAGGAGGTGGGCTTTATGACTTGTACTGCAGTCAGCCCCCAGGGGGCGATCTAACAGCGAGACCTTCACTCAAAAGCAGGCCTGTGGCACACTTGGTTAAAACAATGCAGTCCTCTGTAGCAGGGGCGGACTGGCCATAGGGAGCACCGGGACATTTCCCACATTCAATCTGGCCTGCCATCGTGATTCTGGCCTGCCGCCCCCTCCCTGCTCTTCACTTTCTAGATCGCATCAGATGTGGCCTGACTGACAGTTACTGTTGCCCGGTTGAAAATGCTCTCCCAGTCCGCCCTGAAATAGTCTGAAATAGTGTTGTTCCGGTACTGACATTTTAAAAACGTCCATTTCCCGCTAACATTTAACCGCTGATTTGCCATAGTGTTCACCAGTGCTCAACAGAAATGACTGTGATTGGCTGTCAGGGTCATCAGTTCACCGCTCTTCACAGAGTGCAAACACAGATACACGGACAGTGACAAATTCAGTAACGTGACAAGTGTAATATAGTGAAACAATCAGTTCATTATATTAAAGGGCACCTAGGTTACCCCTTTTTCCAGATTTAATATAAGTCTTTTGTGTCTCCAGAATGTGTCTGTAAAGTTTCAGCTCAAAACACCCATCAGATTATTGATTAGAGCTTTCACTAGTTTGTGTTTTATAGCTCTCAACAGCTCTGCTGTTTTTGTGTACTGCGCCTTTAAGGCTAGTCCTCCCGCCCACCGTTCCCACGTGCCTGTCAGTGTGCCTCAGTCTCCGCCCTCGGCTGCCTCAGACACCTGACAGACATGAAGGAAGCAGATCTCACGTAACGTTTGTGAGGACAAACTACAGAACTTTCCCAATGAGTATTTGATGTGTTTGTTGTGGAGCTGCAGGATGAGTCACACACAATGTCGTTACAAAGTTCACACACACACACACACACACACACACACATACAGCGCATGCATTTAGCTTTGCACTGTCTTTGCACACAAATGTGCCAGGATACAGGTTAATCTCCACTGCTGTATGGATATCTGTTATGTTAATGTACAAAATAAACCTGATTTAACGTCCACAAACCGGGATTGAAGCGTCTTGTATAATTGTTCTGACACGCGGCTGTGCTAATGAAGTAAATCTGAAGTAAATGGCTGTAATTCATTAACATGCTCTGTTTTAAAACATTTTAAACTTGTCAAACTCACTCTTGATCACATTTGATGATGATTGATGATCCTAGCAAACTGAACAGAGCTTTTATTCCCGGTTGCTTTGCGCATGTCCTGTCTTGTTGATATGATTATAAACGTTACTACGGAGACATGTTAATACGCAGCTGTCAATCAGTTCGGTGGGCGGGGGGACCGCACTCCTACGTCAAGTTGCGGTCGGTCTCAAAACCGATCCAATTGGTCCACCGTTTTTATGTTGTTAAATTGAAAAAATAGACTGGGTGTGTTTATATCAGCCCAATATGACGCTCTATACCAGAGATGTCCAAAGTACGGCCCGCGGGCCATCTGCGGCCTGCAATCAGTTTTGTGGCGGCCCGCGAGGCTTTTAATAAACATTAATAGAATCTGGCCCGCTATACAAAAATGAACGTAATTCAATAAATAACCACCGGGTGTCGATATCACATGCCTTTAATTAGGCAGCCTTTCCTGTTATGACGTAAAACCAACCGACCAAAACTGAAGGAAACATTATTGATAACCACGTTTTGGCGAGCCATGGCACAACCAAGAAAAAGGAAAATCAACAGTGAGTGCAGGAAATTTCAGTCACTTTGGGGCAAAGAATATTTCTTCACAGAGGTCAGCGGGAAATGTGTCTGTTTAATTTGCCAGGAATCAGTTGCAGTAATGAAGGGATATAATATTAAATGTAGGGATGCAACGATTATAGAATTTGGTTGTACGGTTATAGTCTGAGAAATAATCACGGTTATCACGATTATTATGCATTCATTAATTTCAAACACCACTAGTTTAGAAAATAAGATGAAAACTCCCTAATTTTTACAGTGTTATTTATTGCTGCTCAGTAACCAATTAACACAGCACATAATAATATTAGAAACAAACAATAGTCCATTTCTTTGTGCTTAAAAATAAGTGACATTTTTTTGACATTTAAACAAATAATTTTACACTGTAAATAAATGACAGAACAATTAATAAATAGATTAAAAAACATTATTTGTCTAATGCAGAGCTTGAAATAAACTTGTTCACCTGGTAGCACCAGTGCTCCCAACTTAAGAAAATGTCGGAGAACCAGAAAGAAATTAGGAGCACCCACCAAAAATGAATGAGCACCACTGCAAATTGTATATTAACGGATTTATTGTATTTGAAAACAACATCAATTAGGACTAACAAAAACCAGAAACAAGTAACTAATTCTGTTATGACTTATTGATATCTGTGCAATAATTCCAAAATGAATGTCTAATAATTATAAAATATTTATGATGACGAAGATGACAATAATACTAACAAAGAATAACATTTCTCATTATCATTCTGCCTTGAATGTGCTTGAATGTTATCTGCTATAAAAAGTCCTACTGTTACATTATGAAAAATAAATTTATGGTTTGCATCAAACTAAAATGAAGCATTGCAGTAAGAAATATTTATTTTGCATTATTGTTTGATATGCATGACAATTTAATAAACAGAAATAATGGACAAAAGAAAGGAAGAAAAGTCTCACTTCTGCACCCTTCACCGAAGGAAAATTTATAAAGGAGTGTCTGATGAGTGTTGCAAATATAATTTGCCCAGAGAAGATTCAAGATTTTAAAAACGTAAGTCTTTCTAGAAACACAGTTGGACGACGAATTGAAGACTTGTCAGCAAATCTAATATATATATATATGTATGTGTGTGTGTGTGTGTGTGTGTGTGTGTGCGTGTGTGTGTGTGTAAATATATATGTGTCTGTGTGATGCATGTAAAATTTGGCCCGGGACAACGTTTTTTTTTTTGTATCTGGCCCTCGGCCCAAAAAGTTTGGACACCCCTGCTCTATACACTATACCTACTGTACACACATGTCTGTCCAAACAGCTTGAAAAATAGATTTTTCACCATAGGTGCCTTTTAAATTGGATAAATGGCATCTAAAACGTGTGTTTGGGAAAGAAAACGTTAGCTAACTAGTGGCATTTCCCTTAACCTAGCTGAAAATGAGCTCTGACATCCTTTTTTATTTTCAGTATCCATTCAGAACGGACTTTTGGGTCACTCGGAAGATGGTGAAATGATAAACGTGTCACTTTCTCTTCGCTGATAAGATAAACAGCCAGGTGCACGACATTCCTGTGTGACTCCAATCAATACTTCTGGGTTTCTTCCCACCGCAGCCTCGAATTTGCTTTTAAAATGGCACCTGCGTGAAATCAGTATATTGCGTTTGGTCTTCTGAGGCGCAGCTCATTTATTAGAGGAGAACAAACACCACAGTGGAGAATCCCCACAGTGCAGCAGACTCCACTCCTCTCAGTGATATCTGTGCAGGAGGTCTTGTGCTCTTCTGATTCTCACTGACTGTAAACGCTGCTTTATTCACTAATGTTTAATGCTATATTTCAGTTTTGCGCATATATCTCTGCATGGAAACGCAGCTGTTGATGCACGTCCTCCTTTTTTGAGCAACACAAAGCGTCTCCAGTCCTGAATAACTCTTGGGTTTAATCACAGAGCAAAGCGCTAACGTGTTTTATTAATCGTCATCATCACGCCCAGCTGGAATCATAACCCTGTGTGAAGCTGAGGCGAGTGTGTGTGTGTGTGTGCCAGGCCTGCGTGTGCCCTCAGACCCCGGGCCCCAGACGCGCGTGGGCGGCACAGATCGGACCCAAGCCTCGTAACACACACTGTGATTTATCATCACATCACAGCGGCAGAATCAATCAGCTCCAGCTGCAGTGTTCAGAGACGACCTCCACACACACACACACACACACACACACACTGAAGATTGATATTCTAATGGCGTGATTGTGTGTGGGCTGATGCAATGTGGGTATTTCACACACACATACATGCACACATACACACACACTGATTAAAACACACCCACACACACATATATATTTATATTTATATACATACACACACACACATTCACTGATAGAGACACACACATACATGCAAACACACACACACACACATATAAATATACATACACGCACATTCACAGATAGGAACACACACACATGTGCGCACAGACACAAACACACACGCATATATACACACACATTCAATAATAGAAACACGTACATGCTCGCTCACACACACACATATGCACATACGCACATTCACTGATAGGAACACACACAAATGTGCGCACACAAACACACACGCACATACGTATACACACACATTCAATAATAGAAACACACATACATGCTCACACACACATACGCACATTCACTGACAGGAACACACACACACGTGCGCACACACACACACACACACACACACACACACACACACACACACACACACACACACACACACACACACACACACACACATTCAATATTAGAAACACACATACATGCTCACACACATACGCACATTCACTGATAGGAACACACACACACACACATGTGCGCACACACACACACACACAGACACACACACACACACACACATTCAATAATAGAAACACACATGCGCACACACACACACACACACACACATGCACACACTCTGACACACACTGGTTGAGTCAGACACACACATGCACACATACACACACTGATAGAAACACACACACACATATACACACACCCAAACATACACACACACACACACACACACACACACACACACACACACACACACACACACACACACACACACACACACACACACACACACACACACACACACACACACACTCACTGATAGAAACACACACATGCACATACAGTCTCACACACACACAGGATATTTTGCCATATATAGGCTTTCTCTCTCTCTCTCTCTCTCTCTCTCTCTCACGCACACACACACACACACACACACACACACACACACACACACACACACACACACACACACACACACATTCAGTCATTGGCAGTGATGAGGAATGGGCTCTTCACAATGTGCTGTAATTGAAAGTGTGTGTCTGCGGGACCATCTGTGTGTGTGTGTGTGTGTGTGTGGCAGACGGGGCCCTCAGGGAGCTGTTAACACCTCATAGACATAAAGGGCCCCTGGGGGACCGACAGCACTCACAGGGGCCTAATGAGATCGCTGGAGCTGCGGGAGACAAACGAGCAACATTATCAGTCTTTATCAATCTGTTCGGAGACGTTCGCTTTCATGAGTGTGTGTCTAAAAACAACTCGTGGCCGACCTGTGTGTGTGTGTGTGTGTGTAGAGCCAGTTCACAAGGCTGTTATGATGCATTTTAAGAAATATATTAAAATGAAGAAAGTTTTTCCTTAAAACAAGCTAAATAATCTGCCTTTGGGGTATATGAAATAATCTTGTGTTTCCACCATAGCAATACCATAGCAACTGTAGAATCACCACAACAGATCAATTACTATAGTTGTTATGTTACCATAGCAACTGTAGAATCACCACAACAGATCAATTACTATAGTTGTTATGTTACCATAGCAACTGTAAAATCACCACAACAGATCAATTACTATAGTCGTTGTTACCATAGCAACTGTAGAATCACCACAACAGATCAATTACTATAATTGTTGTTACCATAGCAACTGTAGAATCACCACAACAGATCAATTACTATAGTTGTTATGTTACCATAGCAACTGTAGAATCACCACAACAGATCAATTACTATAATTGTTGTTACCATAGCAACTGTAGAATCACCACAACATATCAATTACTATAGTTGTTGTGTTACCATAGTAACTGTAGAATCACCATAACAGATCAATTACTAGAGTTGTTGTGTTACCATAGTAACTGTAGAATCACCATAACAGATCAATTACTAGAGTTGTTGTTACCATAGCAACTGTAGAATCACCACAACAGATCAATTACTAGAGTTGTTGTTACCATAGCAACTGTAGAATCACCACAACAGATCAATTGCTAGAGTTGTTGTTACCATAGCAACTGTAGAATCACCACAACAGATCAATTACAATAGTTGTTGTGTTACCATAGTAACTGTAGAATCACCACAACAGATCAGTTACTATAGTTGTTGTGTTACCATAGCAACTGTAGAATCACCACAACAGATCAATTACTAGAGTTGTTGTGTTACCATAGCAACTGTAGAATCACCACAACAGATCAATTACAATAGTTGTTGTGTTACCATAGCAACGGTAGAATCACCACAACAGATCAATTACAATAGTTGTTGTGTTACCATAGCAACGGTAGAATCACCACAACAGATCAATTACTATAGTTGTTGTGTTACCATAGCAACTGTAGAATCACCACAACAGATCAATTACAATAGTAGTATGCTATAGTAACATATAGTAAAAACACTATAGTATTTTCATATGGAAAGCAACAGTGAAAGTTAAGTTTCCTGCATGAGCTCATGGTATTATAATAAGGTGTATTACACTGTTAATATTACAGCATTAACAACACTTTTCTGATGATCAGCTTCCAATGAGTGACATATAAAGAGCTAAAAGTGATTATTACTATTAGCATATTACTATATCACTATTTTCTTTTGAATTGCATAATACCGAATCTAAATAATTGGTCTTCTGTGATGTTTTCTGCCAGTCATATGAGATATTATTGTCACCAATATTGTAGTCAGAAGGGATACAGCTGTGGTTGGAAGTTAATGAGAAGTATTTATTTATTAAATTACCCATTAATTGTATTTATAAACATCTACCTCTACCCCAATCCCAACTCCCACAGTAATGTAAAATCATTAATTATTGTTGTACAGTGTCACAGTAATGATGCTATATTGAACTGAGTATCCACAGCTGTATCCCTTCTAGACTTTCCCCTCCACCAACACAAGCACAAATGCCCAAAAATGAGCTCTTGGTTCACGACGACGTTTATGTTTTGTTTTGTATTTAGATATGAATGATTTATTTCTGAAAATGAAATCATCATCATCACATGAAGGTTTAAGGCCTGCACGAACTCTCCTCTCTCTCAGCTGATGATATCACTCATTAGCAGAGTTAATTGATTGTTTACTCATGAAGCCGTTGAGTGCTGTAGTGTGTCCCCGGGGCCAGCGCGTGTGTTTTTAGGCCTGCTCCATTAGGCCTGAATGCGGGTCTGACGTGTGGGACCCTGGGGAAGTGTTACTGCCAGAGCTGATTTACTCCGGCCATCTGACGCCAAAACCAGCTGTGAGGAGCACCAGCTCTCCCTCTGGAGCTGGTAGCTGCGCTTCCATACAACTATTGTTATGTGCATTCATTCGTTTTCCTTTAGCTTAGTCTCTTATTTATTAGGGGTCGCCACAGCGGAATGAACCGCCAACTATTCCAGCATATGTTTTACACAGTGAATACCCTTTCAGCTGCAACCCAGTACTGTGGGTTGTCATAAATTAACATTGTGTCTTAAATCAACATTGTTTTTTTTTATTTATATTTACATTTTTTAACCCAACAATTGGGTTTCTTAATGTTTGATCCAACATTGGGTAACAACAACCCAGCATTTTTTACTTACTGTACTACAGTACGCTACAATTTACTGAAATCCTAGGGCATATTAAGGTATTTTTATTGCAGGTTTTTGTAGACATTTCCATACCACACTCTAAAAAATGCTGGGTTATTGTAACTCAATGTTGGGTCAAATATGGGTTATTTTTCAATTAAATTAAATGACCCTTTTTTATAAATTTTTTTCATGTGGGGTTTTGTCAAGTTTTTACACTAAAAAATACTAGGTTGTCATAAGTCAATAGGGTTTGTGCATATTTGACCCAACACTGGGTTACAACAACCAAGCATTTTTACAGTGCACTTACTGCACTATAGTATACAATTTTACTGCAGTAAAAAGTAATTGACTGTAGTATATCCTGAGGCATATTAACTAGTTTTTAATGCAAGTTTTTGTAGAGATTTCCATACTACAATCTAAAAAAATAATGGGTTATTGGAACTAAATGTTGGGTCAAATATGGGTTGTTTTTCAATTAAACATAAATGACACTTTTTAATTTTTTCCATCTAGGGATTTGTAAATTTTTTACACTATAAAAAAATACTGGGTTGTTGTAACTAAATGTTGGGTCAAATATGGGTTATTTTTCAATTAAATTTTAATGACACATTTTTCATTAATTTTTTTCATGTGGGGTTTTGTCAAGTTTTTACACTCTAAAAAATACTGGGTTGTCATAAGTCAATTGGGTTTGTGCATATTTGACCCAACACTGGGTTACATACAGTATATTACAACTTTCAGTAGTAAATCCTGAGGCATATTAAGGTCTTTTTTAATGTGGGTTTTTGTAGAGTTTTCCTCACTACACTCTATAAAATGCTGCATTATTGTAACTAAATGTTGGGTCAAATATGGGTTGTTTTTCAATTAAACTTAAATGACACTTTTTAACTTTTTACATCTGGGGTTTTGTAAAGTTTTTAGACAATAAAAAATACTGGGTTGTTGTAAGTCAATTGGGATTGTGCATATTTGACCCAACACTGGGTTACATACAGTATACTACAGTTTTCAGTAGTAAATTCTGAGGCATATTAAGGTCTTTTTAATTGTTGATGTTTGTAAAGTTTTCCATACTACACTCTATAAAATGCTGGGTTATTGTAACTCAATGTTGAGTCAAATATGGGTTATTTTTTCAATGAAATTTAATTAATTAATTAATTCAAACGCCAACTGACCCAGCCGGGACTCAACCAGCGACCTTCTTGCTGTGAGGCCACAGTGCTAACCACTGAGCCACCATGCTACCTTGTAAATAAATTAAACTAACTTAATCATTTTGTGTTGGGACGACATGGAGGAATGACAATAATAACAATGCTGGGTTGTCATAAATCAACATTGGGTCAATTATGAACAAATTTGATTGTTTTTATTTTATTAATTACATTTAAATTACACTTTCTAACCCAACAGTTGGGTTTATTCATATTTGACCCAACACTGGGTTACAAAAACCAAGCATTTTTTACAGTGTACTTGCTGTACTATGGTATACTATTTTTACTGCAGTAAAAAGTAACTTACTGTAGTATATCTTAAGATATTATATTTAATGTATTTTTAATGCAGGTTTTTATCAAGTTTTCCATACTACAATCTAAAAAATGCTGGGTTATTCTAACTCAATGTTGGGTCAAATATGGGTTATTTAATTCATTAAACCTAATTGACACTTTTATTTTTTTCATGTGGGGTTTTGTAGAGTTTTTACAATCTAAAAAATACTGGGTTGTTGTGAGTCAAGGTTTGTGCATATTTAATCCAAGATTGGGTTACAACAACCAAGCATTTTTTACAGTGTACTTACTGTACTTCAGTACAGTATACTACAATTTAATGTGTTAAATCCTGAGGCATATTAAGGTATTTTTAATGTGGACTATTGTATTTTCCTTCAGCTTAGTCCCTTTATTCATCAGGGGTCGCCACAGTGGAATGAACCGCTACTATTCCAGCATATGTTTCACACAGCGAATGCCCTTCCAGCTGCAACCCAGTACTGGGAAACACCCATACACACTCATTCACAAACACACTCATACACTACGGCCATTGTAGTTAATCAATTCCCCTATAGCGCATGTGTTTGGAGCACCCGGAGGAAACCCAGGCCAACGCAGGGAGAACATGCAAACTCCACACAGAAACACCAACTGACCCAGTCGGGACTCGAACCAGTGACCTTCTTGCTGTGAGTGCATTTTAGAAGCATTTTAAACACAACGCAGCAGACCTTAAGGAAACACTAGAGGAAACTGACTTCACACATTAGTGCTGGGAAACTCCGTCTGTTCATAAATGCAGGTTTTGTGAGTTAATCTGAGTGTGTGAAGGTAATCTCTGTGCCGGTTCACACAGCGGACAGCTGTGTGTGTGTAATCTGTGCATTGTCATGTCTGTCCCTCACACCTGTCTGAGGTGAGGAAACGAGAGAAAACCTGTCCTAAAACCCGTTTGTCTGATTAATCTGTGTTTTACTGGCAAATCCTCTGGGGAAGAGTGTCCTGTAAACTTACCACGGTAAACTGGATCTGCTCAGATTAGCTTTGCTTTTACTTTTCATTGTGTGTTTGTGTTGTGCCGACTCCCACATGCCTCAAGTTACCATTTGTTAACACTGAATTAACACTAAAACCAAATGACGGAGGCAAAGTCGAGTTTATTTAGCTTGAGATTTACAAGAATACGGTGAAAGACAGATTAGGAAATGAAGGTTAAAGCACTCTATATGATGAAGCAAATGTTACAGAAGAAAACAAATGTAGCTCATGCATTGCATGGTTTAGTTCAGGCCAGAATAAGAAATTAAACTATAATCTTTTTAAATTATAGTAAATTAAATTAGTTTAGGATGATTATATTTATATTTTTCTTCTGGAGAAAGTCTTATTTCTTTGGGTTGGCTGCCAATAAAAAAAAAAATATATATATATATATATATTCCTCAGAGATTTTGCTCCATATTGACATGATAGCATCACACAGTTGCTGCAGATTTGTCGGCTGCACATCCATGATGCCAATCTCCCGTTCCACCACATCCCAAAGGTGCTCTATTGGATTGAGCTCTGGTGACTGTGGAGGCCATTTGAGTACAGTGAACTCATCGTCATGTTCAAGAAACCAGTCTGAGATGATTGGCGCTTTATGACATGGTGTGTTATCCTGCTGGAAGTAGCCATCAGATGGAGACACTGTGGTCATAAAGGGATGGACATGGTCAGCAACAATACTCAGGTAGGCTGTGGCGTTGACACCATGCTCAATTGGTACTAATGAACCCAAAGTGTGGCAAGAAAATCTCCCCCACACCATTACACCACCACCACCAGCCTGAACCGCTGATACAAGGCAGGATGATCCATGCTTTCATGTTGTTGAGGGCAAATTCTGAGCCGACCATCCGAATGTGGCAGCAGAAATGGAGACTCATCAGACCAGGCAACGTTTCTCCAATCTTCTCTTGTCCAGTTTTGGTGAGCCTGTGTGAATTGTAGCCTCAGTTTCCTGTTCTTAGCTGACAGGAGTGGCACCCGGTGTGGTCTTCTGCTGCTGTAGCCCATCCGCCTCAAGGTTGGAGGTGTTGTGTGTTCAGAGATGCTCTTCTGCAGACCTCGGTTGTAACGAGTGCTTATTTGAGTTACTGTTGCCTTTCTATCAGCTGGAACCAGTCTGGACATTCTCCTCTGACCTCTGTCATCAACAAGGCATTTGCGCCCACAGAACTGCCGCTCACTGCTAAAATAACTGGGATTTGGATCCATTTTTAATGTCAGGAAATTTTAAAACAGAGACTTGTTTATATCACTCCAATATGACTGTGAACACACTATACTACACACACTTTTGTCCAAACCGCTTCCAAAAGTTGATTTGGCATCATAGGTGCCCTTTAAGTTTAATAAAGAGCTAGGAAATTATTTTAGATGAATGTTTTATGTCTAATAGTTTAGTTTTGTAGCCGTGTAATAAACAGGATAATGCACATCCAGTCGGTTGATGTTGCAGAATAAACCCTTCAGTCTTATACAACAGCTGCTGATAAATTTGTCGGGCTTTTGTTCTGCCAGAACAACTGGCTGGATGTACATTATCCTTGCTTAATGTGTTCATTAATGCATGCTCTGCCCTTTCTTATCATTAGTCTGAACAAAACTAAATGTTCTGTATTTAATCCCTGAGCATTTCTATCTTTGTAACAGACCTTACCGGTGCCAAATAAAAGGGTTTAAAAAAACTAAATGATTTGAAGCGCTATACATTTTTACATTATTATGTTAAATAGGTGTAAGTTCACCATTGCCCGACACTTTTAGAGCGCTCTTAGCAGCAGCAAAACCGTCACAAGTAATTTACGGCTCAGGTAAAAAAATGAAATTGTTCCAGTAGATTCTGTGCCAGCGGCGTAATCGACAGACATGCTAACGAACAACTATAGCTCCCATCAGGTAAATTAAACCTCCTTTACTACATTAATGCAGGAGAAATGTAGACACTTTAGGAGACACCTTCAAATTTGAAGACCCTTAAGCATTTACTACAGAAAAATGATGTATACATTGACATGCAGGAGTTACTAACGGTGTGTATTATAATGATTTACAGTGATTGATCTTTTTACCAAACACTCTGATTAGCTGAGTTTCTGATTGGCTTAAAACTCATATATTTCATTATTGCAGACGCAGCAAAAACTGTAAAGCTTATAATTTAGTTGTAGTTATTTGTTCATTTTACTACAGTATTCAAGTGGAACAAATTTTCACATCTATGTGATTTACTAGTTGCGCTATAAACACTATTTACCACAGAAATCATCTTATTTTGCAATGTGGAAGTAATTATAATATTAAACAGAATGCTCCGGCATAGTATTAACGACTAGAGAACTGATAAACTGCAATAAATACTGTAGTATTTAAGGTTTACTACAGTAAACTGTGGTGTTTTGTAGTATAATATAACCTATAGTTCTTGAAAACTACAGCATTGAGTCATTTGTTTATATTACTCTAGTCGTTGTGTTACCATAGCAACTGTAAAATCACCACAATAGATCAGTTACTATAGTTGTTACCATAGCAACTGTAAAATCACAATAGATCAGTTACTGTAGTTGTTGTGTTACCATAGCAACTATAGAATCACCACAACACATCAGTTACGATAGTTTATAATTGTTGTTACCATAGCAACTGTAGAATCACCACAATAGATCAGTTACTTTAGTTGTTACCATAGCAACTGTAAAATCACCGCAATAGATCCGTTACTATAGTTGTTGTGTTACCGTAGCAACTATAGAATCGCCACAACGGATCAGTTACTATAGTTTATAGTTGTTGTTACCATAGCAACTGTAAAATCACCACAATAGATCAGTTAGTATAGTTGTTGTGTTACCGTAGCAACTATAGAATCGCCACAACGGATCAGTTACTATAGTTTATAGTTGTTGTTACCATAACAACTGTAGAATCACCACAATAGATCAGTTACTATAGTTGATGTGTTACCATAGCAACTATAGAATCACCACAACACATCAGTTACGATAGTTTATAATTGTTGTTACCATAGCAACTGTAGAATCACCACAATAGATCAGTTACTATAGTTGTTACCATAGCAACTGTAAAATCACCACAATAGATCAGTTAGTATAGTTGTTGTGTTACCATAGCAACTATAGAATCACCACAACACATCAATTACTATAGTTTATAGTTGTTTTACCATAGCAATTGTAAAATCACCACAATAGATCAGTTACTATAGTTGTTGTGTTACCGTAGCAACTATAGAATCGCCACAACGGATCAGTTACTATAGTTTATAGTTGTTGTTACCATAGCAACTGTAAAATCACCACAATAGATCAGTTAGTATAGTTGTTGTGTTACCGTAGCAACTATAGAATCGCCACAACGGATCAGTTACTATAGTTTATAGTTGTTGTTACCATAGCAACTGTAGAATCACCACAATAGATCAGTTACTATAGTTGATGTGTTACCATAGCAACTGTAGAATCACAACAGATCAATTACTATAGTTTTGTTACCATAGCAATGTTCACAGCAACATGGTTCAAAAACACAATATTTACATTACTGTGGTATTTTTTTATGTTGGCGGTCAACTACTTCCTAACAAACACGTGTTTGTGACTGTAAATAAAAATAATATAATTTAAAAATACCAGTTTGTAACATCAATCGGCTTAACGAGCTGTTTAAAAGGGATAGTTCACTCAAAATGTAAAATTGTCATCATTTAGTCATCCTTCACTGGCTCCAAACTTGTTTTACTTTTTCTTTTCTGTTAAACACAAAATAACATATTAAAACATGTTGAAAACGGCGACGCAATGGCGCAGTGGGTAGCACGTTCGCCTCACAGCAAGAACGTCGCTGGTTCGAGCCTCAGCTGGGTCAGTTGGCGTTGCTGTGTGGAGTTTGCATGTTCTCCCCGTGTTGGCGTGGGTTTCCTCCGGGTGCTCTGGTTTCCCTCACAGTCCAAACCAACGCAATCTCACGGCAAAAATGAATTCGTACGATTTGCTCATCACCCAATGACAGATGGGGTTAGGGGTGGGGATAGGTGCCACGCCTCCTTTTTACAAACGTACATTTTCGTACGACTGAATTCTTACAAATTCGTACGAATTAGCCACTAAACTGACAAAACGTAAAATACTTACATTTCCTCGTGAGATCAGGCTGGTCCAAACACATGTGGTACAGGTGAATTGGGTATGCTAAACATTGACCGTAGTGTATGAGTGTGTGTGTGAATGAATGTGGATGTTTCCCAGTGAAGGGCATCTGCTGCGTAAAACATATGCTGGATAAGTTGGCGGTTCATTCCGCTGTGGCGACCCCAGATTAATAAAGGGACTAAGCCAAAAAGAAAATGAAGAACGTTGAAAACCTGTAACCATTGATTTACATAAAAGGCTGTCTATGGTTGCTGTGGTTACAGCTTTATTTTGTGTTCAAGAGAAGGAGGAAACTCAAACAGACTTGATACAAAGTGAATGATGTGTAAATAGTACATACATTTTAGTTTTTGGATGATCTATATCTTTAAGGCTAAAAATCGGGAAAGTCTCAAGCTTCCAATGCTAGCCCCGCTCTTACATAAAATAAGATGAACAGTAGATTTACTCTTATTAATTTAAATTAATGCACAAACAGCTCATGACCTGTTACTGTTTCATTTAAGAGTAAAGGAACTGAAGCCTGACATAACTGAATATGAGGGGATACAGCTGCAGCCGGAAGTTATAACGAGAATTATTTATTAAATTATCCATTAATTGTATTTTATTAACGTCTACCCCTATTAAAACCGTAATTTTACTGATTATTATTCATATAATTTATTAAATTGTCTATTAAATTGTATTTTATTAACGTCTATCCCTACCACAACCCTCACAGTAATGTAAAAAATAGTAATTATTGTTGTACAGTCTCATAGAAATTAGGCTATATTGATGTGAATATCCAAAGCTGTATCCCATCTTTACCGAATAATTTCCTGGGTAAACATGGCACGCTAATCTCCAAATCGCCATGTTGCTTTGCTGCCCGCATCAGATTTCTCCGCTAAAGAGGCGTTGAACTCTTGATACGCCTTTGGTCTCAAGCCAGACCGGCAATTCGCAGACTCAGCCAGATCCGGGTCCATTATCTGTGCCCTGATATAAGATCAATGTGATTAATCTCGGAAAAAAGAAATAAATATCCACGGCCGACCTAACGCTCTCGCTGCCAACGAGCCACTGGAGAAACCGTCTCGGATCAGATGGCCGCATAACAATGGCGGCTATAAACAGCACAGAAATCTGCATCCTTTTAGCAAATGAAGGAGTAAAAAAACACACACACCAGGCCACTGCGTTAAGGATCTCTGCCGGGAAGCCATGCCTACTTGAGGATTTCACTGACAAATTTATTAAAGACCTTTATCACCATCATCAGAGAGAATAAATAAGACATAAAACATTATTTTTTTTTCACAGAACATACACAGGAGCGCCTCCAAACGTTTCCAACAGAGAGAAATGAACGACACACTGATGCATAGAGGAACTGATCTACTGAGGAGAAACAGACAACAACTACAGCTCGTCTTCCAGACTGCAGGTCTTCAGTTAACATTAAATCAACAGTTGAAACTTCAATGTTGAATTGTCATCAGGTTTGCATGCTCAAATAATACTTTTCAATGACAGAAACAGACGTTAATGAGATAATTTAGTGATTGTTATTGAGAAATATACGAATTACAGGGGGTTTGGAGTGGATTAACCCCTTAATTAACGCTTGAAGGACGTCTCAACAAGATCTATGGGGGTCAGCCTTTTTATAGCGAGTAGCCTAATAGTTTTTTTCTGATCTGTATCCTAAATAATAATAATAATAATAATAATAATAATAAAAATAGATAGGCTAATATACATTTGACCACCCCTATAAAGGTTCAAGCCAAAGTCACACTAGAGCAGTGTTGCCAGATTGGAAATGTGAAAGTATCGTACCAGAACCTCAAAATTATCGTATTTGGAGGAAAATTATCGTACATGATTCAAACGGAGAGTATACAGCTATTATATAGACAAATAGAGTTTTGACACAACGTGAAAATTACCACAATACGTTAAAAAAAAAAAAAAGAACATAGGCGTACCTTAGTGGGAAGGTTCATTGAAAACCTGCGTGTGTTGCCAGATGTTGAGGGATTCATTTTGCGGTACAAATATGATATAGAGGTAAAGTTGGTTTTATATTCGCACATTCGGACTTTCCCCTTAATAATATAATTTCATAAAAGTATTATTTGCAAACTCTAATCATATAAGCAGCCAATGACTATCAATTACAACATTGTTCAGTCAATTAGACAGTGTTAATGTTGTTTTGAAGTCATACTTGCATGCTAATTTCAATCGAATATTCAAAGTAACATGGTAAACAATATAGAGACTTTTAAATGAACGAATGTGCGAATATAAAACCAACTTTACCTCTATAAATATGATGCCTACATGGAGCGCAACATAGTGCTGGTTGGCTTGAAAGCAGTGCACCCTCCCGAATTCTTAACAGTCTGAGGGTGTGCACGAGCCCATCCAGAGGATCTGTAATGAGCCGATCTCGTGGCTTTGTTTTGATGAGATTAACTTTGGAAAAACACGTTTCCATGATGCATTTGAATGGGGGAAAAGCGAGAACATCAAGGGCAAACTCTCCTGTTCTTCTCACCTTCCTTTTCAGCACTACTTTTTAAAACTTGACCGACCTCAACCTGAAAACGACTGACTTAAGCACAGCCGCGCACAGCAGGAACGTTAACTCGTGAGAGAGAGCCATTCTCCACGTTAATTGGCTGAGAAGATGTAACGTAAGATGAGATAGAAACTACAGTCATTGGATAGAAAACGTGTCTAACTCCACCTTCTCCTCACAGACAGCAGACACAGGATGCAGCTATCAATAAGAAGCCCTAAGATTACAATGAAACGCATTTTAAATGCCATAAAATTCTGAAATTATCGTACATTATAGGATTTTTTACATCATTGATCGTACAGAGGTCAAAATTATCGTACAAATACGATAATTATCGTACGTCTGGCAACACTGCACTAGAGTTTGAGCTTGCGAAATTCTGTCGTACGGCGTTGCGAAAAGGGGCGGGATTAAACAAGGTGATTAGACGTTAAAAAAAGCGAGCGATTGGTCCATGTTTTAAATTTCTGTTCATGTGATGCGATTTCGCAGGTCAGAGTTCACCAAGCTTGAACTTTGCACCACAGCAACCTGCGAAACTTGACGCATGACCCTGCGTTTCCAGTCTGACGCATTCGCGTGTATGAATGGAAGTCTATGGGGAGTAAAGTCCAGTGTGACCGCGGCTTCATTCTATTGTGAATGCGTCGCGCCAATCCGTATAAGCAGATGAGATAATTCAGGGATTGTTATTGAGAAATAATGATACGAATTACAGGGGGTTGGAATGGATTAAGCCCTTAATTAAGGGTCTGCCCTTTAATAGTGAGTAATAGTTTTCTCTGATCTGTATCTTAAATAATAATATTAAAAATAGATCATATAAACATACATTTGACCACCCCTATTGCGGTTCATACCATTGTGAATGCATATAAACGTGCTAAAAACATCATTTAAATGTCTGAAACTGATCTAGAGCACTGACAGACATGGTAAGTGTCCACAAGACTGTTTTCTCCTAAAATAGCTGTTTGCTTTTAACATGTAGCCTAAAAGTAAAGTCAAATTTGACTCATAGTTTGACTTGCTGTAACTTCTGATTTAGCTAATCGGGGATCAGAATACACTAAATATCCCTCAAAAACACTGAAAAGTTCAATACGTTTTATAAATAATTACAAATATATATTTAAATAAATACACACATTGGATTTACTGAAGCACAGTTACACAAAATACCATTATCGAAAAAGTTGTGAAGAAACACAAACTAAAACTGGCTTCAGTTTGAGCTACAAATCTCCACGTTTTCTGAAAATACTCATTTTATTGGCCATCACTGTTATAGAGAATAGTTTGCTTGTGAGCTCTTTGGCTACATCTGAAATCACATACTTCCATACTGTACTGCTAAAAACAGTATACCAGCCGAGTAGTGTGTTCAAATTCAGAGAATTAGAAAAACAGTATGTAAGAAGTACCCGGATGACTAGGCCATTTTTAGCCCACCATTAATTCTGTTTATTTACTTGAGTAAATCTAAAAAAAAATCTAAATTTATTCAGTTTTTAAATTAATTACAGTAGTATTATTGACTAATATGAAAATGTTCATTTGATTTATGTACAATGCAGTTTGTACAGTAATATTTTCTGTCTCTTAGTAGATATATTATATGAGAGACTTGCTTTGTTTACCAAATAAATTCAATCTAATTGGGTGTGCATTTTAAACATTAAATAAAAGTTAAAAAGGTATTATTTTTATTTAATATATTAAGGTTTTAGTTATGATACTCCCAAAATAATTCCGCAGATTTTTAGCAAAATTCTCCGCAGAAATAGCTAAAAACGTCGGCAGATTCCGTCTGGACCTACTACTTCTGGTGAGATTCTGAAGTGTGCATCGGATGGTAAAGTCTACATAGGATACAGCTGCGGATACGCACATTAATATAGCATCATTTTTGTAACACTGTTTAACAATAATTAATGTTTTTACAGTAATGTAAAGGTTGAGCTTAGGGTTGGGGTGGGGGTAGGCGGTAATAAAAAACTATTTATTGGGTAATTTAATAATACTCAGTACAACTACTGTTTTTACATTACTGTGATGGTTGGGTTTAGGGTTGCGGTGGGGGTAGACGTTAATAAAATACACTAAATTGGAAATTTAATAAATAATATAAATTAATTCTTGTTAACCTCCGGCCGCAATCATATCTGATCTAGAACTGCTAGGACGCTACGCTATGCCATGATGCACTGTGAGGGAATTCATGAATGAGAGTGAAGCTGCGGTCACACTGGAGTTGGAGCTTGCGAAATTCTGTCGTACGGCACTGCGAAAAGATGATTAGACATTTAAAAAAGCGAGCGATTGCTCCATATTTAAAATTTCTGTCCAGAGAGGTCATGTTTTGATCCTCGATTGGTCTCACGCAGTCATGTGATGCGATTTCGCAGGTTAGAGTTCACCAAGCTTGAACTTTGCAATGCAGCAACCTGCAAAACTTGTCGCACAAGCTTGCGTTTCCGGTCTGACGCATTCGCGTGCGTATGAATGGAAGTCTATGGGGAGAAAAGTCCAGTGTGACCGCAGCTTGAAGTGACGAGTCACGTAATGATGACAATATGGCGGATGTAGTATATCCGAGTCCATTCATACGGCTCACATTCATAATGTAGAACGTAGTTTTCTAACCTCCAAGTAGTATGTTTAAATTCAAATGCAGTACCTACTGAGTAGTAAGCGATTAACCCTTGACTTTTTGTTTGTTTTGCTAGTTTTTCTCTGGTTGCTATAAAAAAAGAGAGAAACTAGCATGTGAAAGTCTAAATAAATGCTGTAGTCTTGTGTTTCTTCAGTAATTCTGCTTGTGAACAGCAGAGTTTTCTCGATAACACTCAAATAATCACTTAATTATCCCATCATCATTGCAGCGTTCTTGAATCTGTTACTAACATTTAGCATACAAACCTGATACAAATTCAGCATTGAACTCCCAACTGTTGATTCAATGAACGTCTGCTGTCTGAGCTATCCCTGTCGTGAAACATAAAAAAGTCCTACTGTCCTCATATTGTCCAAGAAGGGGGTTGTATAAAAATAAAGACTCCACATTGATAAAATGTTATATATGCATATAGACATTTGGCAACGACCAGAACTGGTGATTTCACATTTCACACACACCAACGATGGATGATGAGTGCCGGATCTTCTTTAAAAGATGTACTCTCAAGAAATTAAACGGTTATGGTTCAAAGTTAATGAAGAGCTGAAAGTTTTCCTCGCAATTGCTGCGTCCAAATGTCGTGAAATCAAAGCCTCCGAAAAACAGCCATTGACAGCATAATTGAAAACAGATTCAAGGTGTAGTAATCCAAGTCCATTGCTGCAGTCTATGGAGATCTACTGAATCAGAATTGGGCATGATCCACTTCGTCCAGCCAGGACGCCGGGCTGGCAGGGAAATCCGGATATCCGCCGCTGCTTCCTGTGGACAGATCTGAGCTCGGGCCGTTCCCCGCGGCCATCATTCGCACCCCCGGCGTCATGTTCTGGCCTCCGCTTTGACCCACCATGGGCAGGCCGGACTCTGGGTAGACCAGGCTGGAGATAAGGGGCTGGTGTCTGGGTAGGGGCTGCAATGGGCCGGGCGACTGCGGGAGGCTGTAGGGGCTGCTGGCCTGGATGTCGTGATATGGTTCCTGCGACGGGATTATAGCACCGTGCTCCAAAGGGAACGCCGGATGATTTCCACCCTGGCGACTGAGAGCTGGTGAGCTTTCGCTCAGACTGCTGTAGATGCCATTGGAGTGACCCAGATCGGACATGGGCGGCTCGTCTGTGGAGGAGGAAAGCAGAAAGCAAAGTGAGTCTTTGTTTTTTAATTGCTAGTATCAGTGTGTTAGACTTAAGTGGAGCCTCTAGTGGATTTGTGAAGAAACTGCAAGCAGACCTTGCCTCGGGCCATGTACTTCGCGGTTCCCAAAAATGTAGCCCTAGGCACATATCTCAAATTAACCTGGGTTGTTTAATATTCATTCATTCATTATCTTTTTTGGCTTAGTCCCTTTATTAATCAGGGGTCGCCACAGTGGAATGAACCGCCAACTTATCCAGCATATGTTTTACGCAGCGGATGCCCTTCCAGCCGCAACCCAACACTGAGAAACACCCATACACTCTTGTATTCACACTCATACACAACAGCCAATTTAGTTCATCAATTCCCCTATAGCGCATATGTAACCCAAGCCACATGCAAACTCCACACTGAAACGTCAACTGACCCAGCCGGGACTCGATCCAACGACCTTCTTGCTGTGAGGCGATCGTATTACCCACTGCGCCACCGTGACGCATAGTTAAATATAGTGTTGTCAAATTATTAAAGGGATAGTTCACCCCAAAAATTTAACGTACTCACCCTCAAGTGGTTTGACCTTTGACTTATGAGATGTTTTGAAGAATGTTAGAAACCTGTAACCACTGACTTCTATTGTACAAAAAACATATACCATAGAAGTCAATGATTACAGGTTTTAGGCTGTCTTCAAAACATCTGTTGTGTTCAACAGAATAACAGGTTTGTGGCAAGTGAAGGTTGAGTAAATGATGACAGAATTTTCAGTTTTAGGCAAACTGTCCATTTAATATCGCATCCAGTAGTAAATCCTGATGAGTACTATGGTGTTTTTTCATTTGGAAAATTTATTGAAATTAAATGAGGACTTTGGGTGCTTATCAATGAGATCATTGGCTGAGAGAAACTTAAAGGTGATGTATTATGGTATTATGCCCCATTTTACAAGATGTAATGTAAGTCTTTGATGTCTCTAGAGTGTGTGTGTGTGTGTGTGAGCTGAGAATATCACACAGATAATGTTCTCTATCTCTCTGAAACTGACCCTTTCAGGCTTTGATCCTAATTGTGGTGTTTTGCTGTCGCTTTAAATGCAAATGAGGTTGTGCTCTTTTCAGAAGAGGGCGGAGCTATAGACTCCTGTACATCACCAGGCAGTGCTGGTCAGGTGTGCATGTGTGTTTCAGTGTGTGCTTCATGCTTCTGTCAGTATGTGGAGACTCCTGTCGCTGCTCATGTGTGCTTCATCTAAAACTCCACATCTATAATCCTCTTAGTCTATGCTGACATTATCTTCAGCAGCTCAAACACTCTAATGGCTAATGGACAGACGGCTGCTTCTCACTCAGGGCTGCTGTTTATGCTAATGAGAGAGAGATGGGCACTAGTGGGCGGGGCTTTCCCGCTCTGATGACACGTACAAAGGGAGAATGTCAATCAGTCTGATTATAACACATGTGTCAAAGCCAGTTCCTGGAGGGCCGGAGCTCTGCACAGTTTAGTTCCAACCCCAATTAAACACACCTGATCAAACTAATTGAGCGCTTTAGGCTTGTTTGAAACCTACAGATAGGTGTGTTGAAGCAGGGCTGGAACTAAACTCTGCAGGGCTCCGGCCCTCCAGGAATTGACTTTGACACCCCTGGATTATAACAAATACAATTAATTCATGTTCACCCTGAGAAGCTGGATATATTCACACACTGCTGACACACAACTGTGCTTAAACCCCTTAGAAAAGTCATTTTTTGCATAATAGGTTCACTTTAAGGTCACACACTGTTTGGAAATGTACCTGTGAAAGAGACTTCTGCGTCACTGTCCATGCCGTCCTCCTGAGTGCTGTCTTTGTCTGATTTGGAGCTGCCTCTGGACCTCTTCATGTTTCTGAAATACTGACCCCATCTCTGTCTGCCCGCATCTTTCTTCAGCCTCTTCTCTTTTGCTCTTCTGTTTTGAAACCAGACCTGCGCAGCAGAGAAGTGGCGTTTAAAAACAAACGTTTTCCACAACAAAACATGATATATTATGCTAAATATTATAGTGACTGTATTTTATAAACAGAACACAAATATAGCCTAAATTGAACATGTTCATTCATTCATTTTCATTTGGCTGAGTCCCTTTATTCACCAGGGGTCACCACAGCGGAATGAACCACCAAATATTTCAGTATATGTTTTACACAGCGGATGTCCTTCCAGCTGCAACCCAGTACTGGGAAACACCCATACACACTCATTCACACACACTCATACTCTACGACCAATTCAGTTCGTCAATTCCCCTACAGCGCATGTGTTTGGACTGTGGGGGAAACCGGAGCACCCGGAGGAAACCCACGCCAACACGGGGAGAACATGCAAACTCCACAAAGAAACGTCAACTGACCCAGCCGGGACTCGAACCAGCGACCTTCTATAATATAATATAAATAAGTAAATAAATTTGGCTCTTCAATTTAGTTAAAAAATAGATTAAAATCATTTGACAGAAGTGACTGAAGTGACAATGCTAACTACTGAGCCACCGTGTCGCCAAATTAAATGCGCTAAAAGTTCACAATTTTTAACGATTTTTGGGGCTTTCCTGTGTAGACAATCTTTGATACTGGTAATATATAAGCATATTTCAGTCAACAAACTATAAAATTTGGATGCTTTTTAGCAAATTTACATTTATGAATGTAAAATTTAGTTAACAGTGGGTGCGTCTCAATCAGCACCCTTGTTCACTAATCAGAGCACTGATCAGGTCGCCAGCCATTTTAAATGCTGTCTCAATCGCAAAATTCCTCCAGTGCACTGAAACCATCGCGCACTGAAAAGTCCAAATACGCACTATCCGGAAGAACCACGTGACCCCAATTATCAAACGTAATAGGACGAAAAATTGTTATTTATTTTTAATCTGAACGAACCAACGCTATCTCACGGCAATTCGTAACTTTTTCATTAGTGGCTAATTCGTATGAATTCGTACGATCTAATTCGTACAAATTAGTACGATTTGCCCATCACCCAATGACGGTTGGGGTTAGGGGTGGGGTTAGGTGCCACGCCTCCTTTTTAAAATCGTACATTTTCGTACGACAAATTCGTACGAATTAGCCACTAAACTGACAAAACGTAAGATACTTACGTTTCCTCGTGAGATCAGGCTGGAACGAACATACATAGCTGGTTAGAAAAAATCTGGCAAACATTTATAATTGTTTATTGAGTGAAATGTTGCTGGTAAATGTCAAATTATTTCACTTTAATGTACTTTTAAAAAACGTCGTAAAAGTAATATATGAAATTTATCAATAGTATCTGGATTCAGCCTTTATAATGCAAGCTGAGACTGCATCTCAGTGATGCAATGTCAGACACTCAATTGCGCTAGTGACGTCACAGTGAGAGGTAGGGTTAGGAGAGCCCAGGGGCGTCGCTAGACCCAATTTACTGGGGGCACGTGCCCCAGTAAAAATCGCCAGTGCCCCAGTAAATGCTTTGAGATGTGATTTACTTCATATGCAAGTGTATGTATTAAGAGTGGTAATCCCGGAATAAAGACGTTATTCTCTATGTGCAACCGAACCAAATGCTGGTGAAAGCAGTGTAGTTTAATCAAAAAGCAAACTGACGCATCTCTGCATGTGCGCAGAAAAGCACACCCACACACCGCTCCTGCTGGACCCGGACGCGCTGCTCTTCTCCCGGTGCGATTCCCGGTTGTTAAAGGGTCACGAAACACCAAAACACATGCGTTGAGCTGTTGACAGTCATATCTGTGTCCCACGCTGCTATAAACACTATTAGGACACATATATTGCACTAAAAAGTGAAAATTGGTTGTTTTTGCGTTATTTTGAGCAAATTCGTTCTTCCGGTTTGAAACTAATTTTTGAAGCTGCGTCACGGCCATGAGATACATAGGTGTAAATCCAGCCTGGAGAGTGGCTGTCTGTCTTTTCGAGGACATTCTGACGTATCTGAGTGTGCGGCATTAATTCATGACAAAGACGTGCTTCAAACCAATCAGCGCGCTCTATTGTGTATGACGTGAAACTTCATTAATATGCATGATAGCTCCGGAGACTGTTTACACTGTACAGACGGCAGAGAGACGCCACGTTGTGTTGCTGAAACAAGTGAAAGAACAAGAATTTGGAGACACGGGTCGTCGGTGTTGCAACGAAGGTTTTGTTTTCATTTTCCCTCTATGAGAGAGCAGCTGGACTCACGTGTGGATTACAGTGCACGCCACAGAAACGCGTTTGTAAGGAACATTTTTACCCGAGAGTTTTTCGCATCTGGAAATGGTGAAATCCGGATTTGCCGCTCGTCTCCTTTTAATAAAAAGACACAGCTCCAGTTTGATTGTCCTGTCGCTACAGATTTGGTAAGTGTGTGCAGTGTTCTTTGTTTAACCCAGATTGCAAAGTTTGTTGTATGGTCAGCAGTGCTTTATTAGTTTTTAAAGACATACCTCTGTCAAAATTATTTAGTTACTAAGTTTACAGTATGTTAATATCACTGCAATATTATAGTACAATATTATAGACCGAAAGATCCGCTGTAAATGCTGCTCTCTGAGTGTAAACATGTAAACACAAACTATTCCCGTTGTGCAGGATTTTTGCCGCATTTTGTGACAGGATAGTCTATACACACACAGCTTTCTGACGCTACCTACCGAGTACATAAGTTACAGAGAAATGCGGAGGATTTTTTTTTCTCCCATTGGCCGTGCGGTATCAAATCAGCCTCTGTGTTTCTTTTGCCTGTGATCAGCACATGGCCAAATGGAAACGCTCTTCTATGCAAATCTTACCCTCTTTCCCTCCCCCGACACTCCCACACTCCCAGAGCTGGACACGCCCAACTTTCCTGACTTTTTTCAAACTAGAGGTGTGACAACACCCTGCTGAGACAGGGGGGTTTCAAGGCCCTTTAATATGCACGCAGAAAAAAATACCCGCTGCTCACTATCCGCTCATGCGTTGTGAAACACCAGCATTAACAGTGTTTTATGGGGAGGTGACGGCACGCAGTGAGTTTTGCAAGTCAACAAAACTAAAGTTTAAACAATATGATGGTGATATACTAAGCATGCCTCCTGATAGATTTATTTGTATAAAGCACAAAGGAGGGATGCAGTTAGGGAGGTAAAATTTAATAAAGCTAATTCTCTGCCATGTGTCAAGTCTAAGACAACAGATAATTAAACATCTTTTTGTATTCTATGGAATTTCATTCAAATGAAATTTTTATTTTTTAAATGATCTTAGCATATCACTCAACAAGTTGTGCCTTTAATTATATATATATATATATATATATATATATATATATATATATATATATATATATATATATATATATATATATATATATATATATATATATATATATACTCTATATATTATATATTTATTATTATTATTATTTATTTTTTTTTTTTTGAGCGGGGGCGTGCCCCAGTAGAGCTTTATGTCTAGCAACGCCCCTGGGTGAGCCCCTTAAAAAGCATTGGATGCAGCTCAGATTGCACTGCACCAGGTCTGCATCCAGACCCCTCTCAAAATTATTGGTTCTGAACAATGAGGAGTTTTCATGTTACAGACAGTGTGTAGAGAACCAAGCTCATCAGTGCCCTTGATAGTGCTTGATTTAGTGCACACGATCTACTGATAAACGACTCCAGGAGCTATAGGGTGCAGATTGAGACCCAACCAATATAAAGTAATTAATTAGAATTATTTAGATTATTTATTAAATTACCCAATTGCGTATTATTAACGTCTACTCGTACTCCTCACAGTAATGTAAGAACAGTAATCATACCGAGTAACCTATTATTTATATTATTGAATAGCATTAAACTGTATTATATTAACGCCTAATCCTACCCCAACCATTAACCCAACCCTCACAGTAGGCTCTAATTAATGTAAAAACAGTATTTGTATCGAGTATTCACATTGTTGATTAAATTACCAAATAATTGTATTTAATTAAGACCTAACCCAATCCTCACAGTAATGTAAAAACAATTATACCGAGTATTATTCATATTACTGATTAAATTACCCATTAAATCGTACTTTATTAACGACCCTATACCCAACCCTCACAGTAACATAATAAATAATAACCATTGTTGTACAGTGTCACAAATATTATGCTATATTAATGTGCGTATCCACAGCTGTATCCCTACTTGACGTTATCCCGTGTATCTCACCTGCACAACGCGCATGTCCAGTCCGGTTTCCGTGGACAGCTGCTCGCGCACGTGCCGCGCGGGTTTCGGCGAGTTGTTGTACGCGTTTTTCAGCGTCTCGAGCTGCTTGGCAGTGATTGTCGTGCGGGGTCGCTTCGCTGTCGAATCAGCCTCTGGAAGAAGAGCACAAACACATCTGCATTAATGAAAACGAATTTATTCTGCAATTACAATAACTAAGTTTTTCAGCTGAATCAAATTAACCTTTTGAGTCCATTGAACTTATGTTAAACTGACTTGCGTAACTTATAAAATTAGGTTAGAACATGATTTAATATGATTTAAAGTGTATACGTTAAGTGGACAGCGCCATTAAAGGGATAGTTCACTAAACAATTGAAATTCAGTCATCATTTATTCGTTTGAGTTTCTTCTTTTTAACAAAAAGGATGATATAATGAAGATTTTTGTGTGTATTTTTGTTTCTACTATGGCAGCTTTCCCGCCAACATTCTTCAAACTATCGTGTTTTGTGTTTAACAGAAGAAATAAACTGTGCAGAAAAGTGTGAGTAATTTTTGCAGTGAGCTGTGCAGGTTTTAATGCTGTAAACTTCTATCCCATATTCTTTTTTGCATGATTTCACATAAAATCTTACTTTAATTAATAAGACGATTCCAAGATTCCAATCAAGTCGATAAATTTGACTTTAATTACTTAAATTAGATGCCAATAAAGCCGATTATTATTATTTAAACTAGGCTACATTGAAATATTAAAACTTTAAAAGAAACAACTGCACATCATCACTCACTGCGTGAGTTAAACATTTACAATTTAGTGTAATGTAAGTTTATCGTGTAACTTGGGTGATATGTTAATTGCATTATTTTGTTTTTAAGGATTAGTTTTTATGCGTATTAGCTGATATTACCTTTAGGTGGAACGAGAATGGTGGAATTGATATATATATATTTGTTCAGATTTATTCTGCAAATCTTCTGCACATGTTAAAATATTCTTCTTCTATTGGTAAAATATTCTTCAGAGTATTTAAATGTTCTTATAAATCATTCGTTCATTTATTCATTCATTTGTTGTATCGTTTATTTATTTATTAGAAATCGAGAACGGTCTCTATCAAGCAATTCTGTTTAATAGACGTCTAATAGACATCTAAACACAGACGTATAAATTTGTACTGTTAGAATAATACCAAGCAGACGTCTAAGAATTGCCTAGTAGGCTAATTAAGTAAGTTTAGACATACTTCACATGTGTATTCATTCCTGATAAATGGTCTAGTTTTGGGTTATTCTTAGACGTCTATTAGATTTCCACTTACAGCCTAAGATTTAGACTTGCTATAGCCAAGCCGTCTGTGTTTAGATGTCTATTAGACGTCTGTTAAGACTTCTTTTAAACACACGCACGCACACACACACACGTATGCTTGCTGGGTTCAACATTCAATCCCCAAAAGCAGCGATCTGCAGAGCATGTAGGTTTACTCCTCCTCAACTGACGGCACTATAAGAGCCATTCCAGACTCCATCTCCAAATAAATCACTAGAGCTTCGTCGCATTTGTGCAATATTGAAAGCGCTGAATCGGGCTGAAAGTGGCCGGCAGCGGAGCGCGTGTATCGGGCTCCATTCATCAGCTCCGCGCGGCTCTCCAGCGCTCCTGCTCCCCGCTGGCACTTATCGATTGGGGGCTGGCGGGTTCGCAATTACCTGAGCTGGGTCAAATGTTTATGGACGAGCCACGACCGGCGAGATTAAGTTCAGAGTTAAAAGCTGCCGATCAATGCCAGGTCATCGAATGAAAGAAGCAAAAACTGTCGTCACTCTACAAAATGCTGGGTTGTTGTAACCTATAACGTTGAGTCAAATATGGACACAAGTGTGATTTAAAGTTAATTAAAAATAACCCAACTTTGGGATTGTCGATATTTGACCCAGAGTTTGGCTAAAATGTTTATTATTATTATTATTATTATTATTATTATTATTATTAACCATAGTAATTTAAATTACATCTTTTTTCACTGAACTTTATTTGTCTATATTTGACAAAACGTTGGGTTAAAATGTGTTACATTTAATTGAAAAAAATATCTAACTTTGGGTTTGTGCATGTTTGACCCAAATTGTAGTTACTTTTCCCCAATTCAATTAAAATTACACTTTTTAAATCAACAGTTGGGTTTGTCTATATTTGACAAAACGTTGGGTTAAAATTGTAACATTTAATTGAAAAAATATAACCCATTGTTTGACCCAAACGGTTATTCTTTTTCCAACTGAATTTAAATGACACTTTTTTTACGCAATGGTTGGGTTTGTCAGTATTTGACCCAACGCTGGGTTAAACCCATTAACCATTGTTATATGTGACAAACGTGATATTTGTGACACATTTGTGACTTCTATGTGCCTAAGTGAAGAGCAGCGCATGCGCAAAGCGGTCAGCGTCTAAGCACCTGTTGTACCTCTCTGTTTGGCCGTCTCGTAGTCAGCTTTGCACACCAGCCGACTGTCCTCCATCAGGTAGTACTCGTCCCCGGTGGCCAGCTGCCTCTTGCACACGATACAGGCGAAGCAGTGCAGGTGATAGACGAAATCCTGCGCCCTGCGGACCACCTGCGTCGGCGGAATCCCCTGCTGACACGCCGCGCACTTGGTGCCAAACCTCCTGCTCACAAAACACAGGCAAACCCTGGTCAGAGGAGATCTGAAGCGAGAAGATGACCCACGTGAAAAATACTGCGGCGTTGGGTTGTTTTTAAGCCAACGCTGGGTCAAATATGCACAGACACACAGCAGTTGGGTTTAAAAGTGCACTGTAAAAAGCGATTAGTTCACTTTACTTAAAGAGAGTGAACTCATTGCCTTATAATTATTAAATAGGCCTAAAGGTTAAGTCAATGGGTTTACTGACTTTTTAAAGTAAAATCAGCTCGTTGCTTTACAGGCATCAGCTTTAAAGTCACTAATCGCTTTTTACAGTGTGTGAGAAAAATGGGTTTGTCAAAATTTAACACAATATTGGGTTAAAATTGTTTTTTAAATTTAATACTTTTTAAAAAATATCCCGACTTTGGGTTTGTCCATACTTAACTCAACGTTGTGTTAAAACAACCCAGAATTTTTCATTGTATACAGAACGTAGTATTTTCTGTAGTGTTGGGTTGTTTTAACCCAACGCTGGGTCAAAGGCACAACAGTCGCATATAAAAGTGTGATTTAAATTTAATTGGAAAAAACTCTATGTCTATGTTTGACACCGTGTTGGGTTAAAATGGTTGTTTACATTTTTTTTTAAATATCCCGACTTTGGGTTTGTCCATACTTGACTCGACTTGACATTGTGTTAAAACAACCCAGCATTTTTTTCATTGTATACAGAACGTAGTAGATCCTGTAGTGTTGGGTTGTTTTAACCCAATGCTGGGTCAAAGGCACAACAATTGGATATAAAAGTGTGATTTAAGTTTAATTGGAAAAAAGCTCTGTCTAGGCTATATTTGACACCGTGTTGGGTTAAAATGGTTGTTTACATTTTTTTTTAAATATCCCGACTTTGGGTTTGTCCATACTTGACTCGACTTGACATTGTGTTAAAACAACCCAGCATTTTTTTCATTGTATACAGAACGTAGTACTTCCTGTAGTGTTGGGTTGTTTTAACCCAATGCTGGGTCAAAGGCACAACAGTCGCATATAAAAGTGTGATTTAAATTTAATTGGAAAAAACTCTATGTCTATATTTGACACCGTGTTGGGTTAAAATGGTTGTTTACATTTTTTTTTAAATATCCCGACTTTGGGTTTGTCCATACTTGACTCGACTTGACATTGTGTTAAAACAACCCAGCATTTTTTTCATTGTATACAGAACGTAGTAGATCCTGTAGTGTTGGGTTGTTTTAACCCAATGCTGGGTCAAAGGCACAACAATCGGATATAAAAGTGTGATTTAAGTTTAATTGGAAAAAAGCTCTGTCTAGGCTATATTTGACACCGTGTTGGGTTAAAATGGTTGTTTACATTTTTTTTTTAAATATCCCGACTTTGGGTTTGTCCATACTTGACTCAATGCTATGTTAAAACAACCCAGCATTTTTTTCATTGTATACAGAACGTAGTACTTCCTGTAGTGTTGGGTTGTTTTAACCCAATGCTGGGTCAAAGGCACAACAGTCGCATATAAAAGTGTGATTTAAATTTAATTGGAAAAAAGCTCCATGTCTATATTTGACACCGTGTTGGGTTAAAATGGTTATTTTCATTTTTTAAATATCCCGACTTTAGGTTTGTCCATACTTGACTCAACGCTATGTTAAAACAACCCGGCTTTTTTGAGTTTATATAGCACATTTACTGTAGTGTTTTCGAACATTACAATGATAGTAACTACTATACAAACCAGATTAATTAATTACTAGTACATTTCCTCTAGCTAAATTATACAGAATGTATGATCAGCTACAGTTTTTGCTGTGTATAATGAAATATATGTTGGGGCATTTACACTTTCTAAGCATCTTTTGGCATCTCAATCAACTCAGCCAATCAGAGTGTTTGGTAAAAAGATCAATACTCTAAATCACCATAATGCACACTGTTCACCAACACTGTTTCGCATGCAACTTTTCTTTACTACAGTTCTTTATACTGTTGGATGCATAAACAAACTATATAACCCTCTAATATGATAGTAACTTAAAGTATACTACAGTACACTGATATTCTGCATATACCACTGCATTCTACTACTATATTTTACTGTAGTAAATCCTAAAGTGAGTGCTACGGCAGTGTTTTTCAACCACGTTCCTGGAGGAGCACGAGCTCTGCACATTTTTCCATGTCTCCATAACCAAACACATTCAGGTCATCAGCTCATTAGTAGAGACTGAAAGACCTGCAATGGATGTGACAGAGAAAGGACACATCTAAAACATGCAGTGCTGGTGATCCTCCAGGAGGGTGGTTGAGAAACACTGTGCTACGGTGTGTGGGAGAGCATGCGCACGCGCAGGCGCAGAACTGACTTGAAGAAGTCGTCTTTGCAGTACACGCTGTCTCCTCTGCTGAAGCATTTGTCGGCCAGCTGAGACTGACAGTCGCTGCATTTCAGACACTTGCTGTGCCAGTGGCGATCCAGAACCTTCAGGATGAAACGATCCACTATGTGCTGATTACAGCCCGCACAGACCGGGATATCTGCGGATTAAACACAAGAAGACGCGTAATGTGAAATACTGTAGATATCAGAACATAACCCGACATTTAACATTTGTCTTCAATATTTCAACAGCGCAACTGGGCTGTAACATACACTCTAGATAAATATGCGGATTTTATGATTAATATTTTTCATTGTTTATTGATGCCTTTGAATTGCATTATGGAATTAAGATTAAACAAGCTTTAATCTTGAAAAGTTTGCTTTGTGTAATAGTGTGCAGTGCTATACTGTGTGTGTTGGTGTTGTATATTACGCTACAGAGACCTTGTAATAAACTGCAGCACATTTTCTGTTATTTTACACACTTATTTCTCTAGATATTATTCCTTATATGTTATATTACTATTTTAAACGACTAAAATGTCCATAAAAGTCACTTTGTTAAACTGGAGAGTTGAATTTTCAACATCAAAAATGGACAGAGAGATCAACATCCCATAATGCAATTCACAAACATAAATAGAAACGTGAATAAACAAATACGGAAACTATTTATTAACATGTGTTTTGACAGTGTATGTTGCCAGATTGAGGTAAATAACTTTGATATTTGAATATTTCGTCAATTGTGTGAGGTGATGAGTTTCATAGAAGATCTGGCAACTGGCACAAAAAGTCCATGCGGGAGTTTCCCGGGAGAATCAACAAAACGTGAGGGTGGCGGGAGATGGGTGTGAAATATGAGAGACTCCCGGGAAAAACGGGAGTGTTGGCAGATAACAGGCCTGCATATGCATCATCAGCTTTTTTATGTTAACAACAACAAAATACACACTGCAAAAATGCTGGGTTGTTCCTATTATAGAGGTAGTTTACCCTCAAATATACTTTACTCACATTATAAGTAAGTGGTTCTAAACTTTTCTGAGTTTCTTTCATCTGTTGGAACACAAAAGGAGATATTTTGAAGAATGCTGGTAACCTGTAACCATTGACTTCCATAGGAAAAACATATACTGTGGATGTTAATGGTTACCGGGTTGTTGCATTGTTTAAAATATCTTCATTTGTTCAACAGAAGAAAGAAAGTCAAATTTTGTAGATGAAGAGTAAATGATGACACTGTCACTTTAACCCAACTTTGGGTCAAATATAGACAAGCTGGTTATTTGGTTATATGTTTAATTTAAGATGTTCAATAAGAATGCATTGTTAATTTTGTTTTTATTTTTATTTTGTTGTCAGGTTTTTTTTCCAACACGAATTTGCGTGAAATTGGGACAGACTACCTCTGGGTTAAAGTTGGGTTATAAATTAATTAAAAGAAATGTAAACCAGCAGTGAGGTTTGTGCTTATTTTACGCAAATTTGGGTTGAATATTTTTAGAGTGTAAATTGCATTTTTTTTAACCCAGCCATTTGACCCAACATTGGGTTAATTCAACACAGCATTTTTGAGTGCATCAAATCAGATTTTCCAACAACAGCTATCACAAAAATCATAGTAATAATACATAATATTAAATACTTATTTAACATAGTTAATTAAACATTAAATAACGACGTTAGGCGATGTTTTATTAAGTTTGCCGCCCTCATTGAGTGTTGCCGCTTTATTTGTGAGGAAAGCTCTGTTTGCAATCGTACTCTAAATGTGCATTTCATTTTTTATTGAGTTTTTGTGTTTGCTTTGCTGATATAGAAGCATCCGTTAACACAAATAACAGCGCACAATTATTAAATACTGATAAAGCATGTGGAAGAAATGAAGAATTCAGCTTTCGGCATTAAAATAGCCTACATTATTTAATCCCGATAATATGATTGCTCACCTTCAGCTTAAAAGTAAAACAGTCAAACGAAAAAAATTTATACATATCATTTTAATTAAAAAATATATGCCATAATGCCGCTTAAATAACGAAAATGAGAATAAAGAAAATGCTGGATATAAACACTTAAGAGTCTTGATTAGCAAAGACAATTGCAGTTATTATTATTATTATTATTATTATTATTATTATTATTATTATTAAATAAGTTATAACAAACTAACAATAATATGGTATTTGCTGTATTTTGATAAGTGATTTATAACGGATTTGTAGCAACAATCATGCAAATAACAACTACAAATAACTAATATTAATTATTATTATTATTATTATTTTCTAATAAATTAGCTATAAGATTATTATATTAAGATATATACAGATACTGGTGTGAAATTTAGCTGAAAATAAGAGCGATATATCCTGGATATAATAATTTATTAATTGAGTTTATTATTAATGTATTAATTGAGTTTATTATTAATTGAGTTACTGTATAAATAAAGCCGCGTTTTGTCATTTGAATGCGGTGTTTTAGAACCTGTGGTTTCTCTGACGTCATCAACAGGTGCACAGCTGTCAGTCAATTATTCAGCAATGCAACATCTCTAATCATCAGCCCGTAAAGGACAATAATACACACTTCTCTGTCAGAATGGAGAGCTGTTTCAGGAAAAACAACAACTATTAATCATATTTTTATCATTTTCTAGGAAAACACTACTAACTTTCAACCTAATTACGTAAATAAACATATTAATAATAATAATAAAATGTAAATAAATAATAAATGAAAAATAATAAAAGTATAAGTAAAATAATAATATTGATACTAATAATATTATTAATGATGATGATAATAATAATATAAAAAATATAATTGGGTTAATAAGAAAATAAATAACAAATAAATGATAATGAAAAGTATAAGTAAAAAGAAGATATTAAAAACAATAATAAATAAACGATAATAAAATAATAATTAGTAAAAATATACGTAAAATATAAATAATAAAAATAAATAAATAAACAATAAATAAATGTTAAACAAAATAATAAATAATAAAAGCACAAGTAAAATACAAATAATATAAATAAATGACTAGTTTTCATAACTGTTATATTATAGGCTACTACAATACAACACAGTTTCCTGTAAAGATGATCAGTATTAATTTCAGTTTATTAGATGACTATTACAGTATGCCGGAACATTTATTAACAAAGGGTTGTGGATAGCTAAATATAATACACTTTACTATACTGTAGTTCATAAACACTATAGTATTTACTATAAACGTGTCCTATGATGCTTTCAGTAATTCTCATCGTGTAATTACAATTAGTAGTGAATTATGGCGAGTGTTTCTCACACACTGGTTGAGCAGGTGTGTGTGAGATCATGACACGAGCACGATTTACATATTCAGGATTTAAAACACAAAACAACACACAATAGAAATAAGCCTATAATATACCCAAATACAAAACCTTTGACAAAATATTGCAATTAATGAACATGCAAGTGGATCAAAATGCGTACCGACGCATTTCTAATAATCCAATGCATTAGCATATTTTGTACATCAAAACTGCATTTTTGTTAAATAAATAAATCTCAAATGCAAATAAAAGAACTGAATAAACTCTAGAAAATGCTGGGTTGTTTTAATAATAACAATAATAATAATAAATAAATAATAATCAATCTTGGGTAAAATATGTGCAAACCGAATCATTTTAAAAGTGTACTTTAAATTAAACGAAACAACCCAACATTGGGTTTGTCCATATTGGATAAAAAAAGAAGGTATTATTTTATTTTGATGGCTGCATTTCATTTAAAAACACGTTTTAAAATAGGTGTTATTACGTGTTTATTTATTTTAATCTAATCTCAAACGAATGGCATCTCGAAAATCGACATATTTACATTTATTAAATCGGCTTAATGAATGCAAATGCAGTCAGTTTAATTAATGAATGAATTAATTAGTCAATAAAACAGACAGAGGCACAGCAATACTAAAATATATCTGCTTCTTTATATCAGCCTGTAATCCGTCTCTGTTTTTAAAAGCGATAGAATGAACACACACATGCACACACACACAGATATATGTTTACACTCTAATAATGCTGGGTTGTTGTAACCCAATTTTGGGTATGATATATGTGCAAACCCAATCGTTGGGTCAAAAATTGAAGTTTGCATTTAATCGAAACATATTCAGTATTCCACATTTGATTAAAACAACCATCATTTTATTTTTAGAGAGTATTTTAAATCGAAAAGCACGTTTTAAATAGATGTTTATTTATTTATTTATTTATTTGATTGTTTGTTTGTTAATTTATTATTTTTGTTTTTTTGTTTGTATTTTCAAGCGAATAGCATATAATTATATCTGAAAAATCGACGTATTTAGCCTCCGTTTAAACTAAATAATTATTTAAATTATTAAATCAGCATAATGAATTCAAATGCAACCTAATTAATTAGTTATTTAATTAAACAGACAGACAGAGGTACAAGCAATACTCTACAACAAAATATATCTGCTGTACACACACACACACACACACACACACACACACACACACACACACACACACACACACACATACACACTTAAATAAATACAAATGCTGGGTTTTTGTAACCCAATATTGGGTAAAATATGTGTAGTAAACCCCAGCGTTGGGTTAAAATGTGACATTTAAATTTAATTGAAGCATATTCAATATTAAATTTTCCATACTGGATTAAAACAACTTAAATTTTATTTAGAGGGTATTATTTGATATACATTTAATCTAAAAACACGATTTAAATTGATGTTATTTTAAACTATATTTATTTATTGATTTATTTTAATCTGATCTCAAACAAATAGCATTTCGAAAATCGACGTATTTACATTTATTAAATCGGCTTAATGTATGCAAATGCAAGCAGTTTAATTAATGAATTAATTAAACAGACAGAGGCACAGCAATACTCTACAACAAAATATATCTCCTTCTATATATCAGCCTGTAATCCGGCTCTGTTTTTAAAGCGATAAAATGAACACAGACACACACACACACATGCGGTGAATTTTTAAATCCGGATTTCTCCGTTTTCTCCTCATTGATTTGGGTCACAGGACTGTGTTATTTTTTTAAGGGAAAGTGTGTGTTGTGAAGTGCTGATGGAGCTGATCAACATCCAGATGAATGTTATTGACACTGATCTGCTGCGTCCTGGGAAATCAGCCTTAGTGCCACTGCGGCCGCACATGATAAACTCAAAATCAATACAACATTTGCCTGATTCCCTGACTTTATGAAGCACGTGTCGGCGAAAGGTGCTGCGATCTGCCTCCTTACTTTCTGCTTTATCATTTTTATCTCACATTGAGCTGTTCGCCTTTGCTCTAAGCATCCCCGCGAGTGTGTTTGACCGCGCGTTTTGTTGACTGAAGCTCCTGCATTTATCATTATTATTTCTTCGGAAGTATATGAAGACTGTTGCATCATGAGATATTTTCACTCTTTATGTGCATACGCTTTCATGCAAAATTAAAAATATTAAACATTCCTGATTAATGTTAAATATAACGTCAAAACAATAATAATCATGAGTGCGGATCACTACTTGAAATCATAAACAAAATTAATTTGGTATCAGAATTGTATATATGTGCGTATAAATATGCATATTTACACTGTTTATGTTCACGCATGCGTGTAGCATCCAAAATTACAAACAATAAACATATAATACATAATATAAATACTCTCCAAGCAAAAATATTCGTGCTTTTTGAAATCCTGAACAAAATAAATGCGCTATCAGAGCTTGATATCATAAAATAAGGTTTGCATTACATTTCTCGTTGATTCAAACTGACCTTATAAGCCATTTTAAGTTAAACTAGCTTTAAAAAGCTTGTATAACTTAAAAAAATAAGTTGTGATTGACTTATTGATCATGCAATTTTGACTGATCATGTTCAATTCCAGGTTTGTGAATTAAGGTGATTTATATATGCTGAATTCTGTATTAAATGATATAACATGACTTTCAAATGTGCTGTCAAATAAAACCCTCTCACAGTCATTATTTGAGAATATTTTAAACTACACAAATTATATGATCGATAAGCCATGACAACATATTAATCGGTTTAATCATAATCTTTAAGCAAAGTTAATCATGTTTCAGCTTGTCATACAAGCTGTTTTAATGTAATTTAATCCCACAGAGACATCTGATATATGACCATATGCAAAATACACGACAGACAAGTTCATGTTTGGATTTCACAGATATAAAAATATAAATGCAACATGTATTTCGCAGTGTATATATAGATATTTTAACGGTATGTAACGATTAATCGCGATTAATCGCGAAACAGTAGATCACTTTTACTAATACATAGACACATATATAATCTTAAAATATTGTCATATGGTTGAAATGACTCTTAAGATTAATTTAATTCGACTTTAAAATAAGGCAAGCACATGTATTTTGTTGTTTATATATTTTGTCAACCATTGTGATTACAAGTAGGTACATTTATTCAAATATATTGAAATATATAAGCTCAAATATGCCCAAAAATAGTTGAAATGACTCATAAGGTTAATTTAATTCGACTTAAAAATAAAGCAAGCTCATATATTGCATTGTTTAGATATGTAGTCAACCATTGTATTTACAAATAGGTACGTTTATTCAAATATATTGAAATATAATTGTTCAAATATGACAATAAATGGTTGAAATGACTTATAAGGTAAATTTAATTCGACCTAAAAATAAGGCAAACACATATATTTCGCCGTAAAACATTGGAATTACTAATAGGTATGCTACATGTAGTAAAATATATATGTTAAAATATGCCTATATAGAGTTGAAATTACTCACAAGGTTAATTTAATTCAACTTAAAAATAAGGCAAACATATATATTTCGTCATTTGTTAAACATTGTAATTACTACATGTATTAAAATATATCAAAATATATAATCAATATATGTTAAAATATTGTCATATGGTCGTAATGACTCATAAGATTAATTTAATTCGACTTAAAAATAAGGCAAGCACATATATTTCGTTGTTTATATATTTTGTCAACCATTGGAAATTACAAATAGGTACATTTATACAAATATAATGACATATAGATGTTCAAATATGCCAATAAATGGTTGAAATTACTCATAAGGTTAATTTAATTCGACTTAAAAATAAGGCAAACATATATATTTTGCCATTTATATATTTTGTCGACCGTTGTAATCACAAATAGGTACATTTAATAAAATATATTGAACTATATATATAATATATATTTGTTAAAATATTGACAAGTGGTCGTAATGACTCATAAGATTAATTTGATTCAGATTAAAAATAAGCCAAGCACATGTATTTCGTAATTTATATATTTTGTCAACCATTGTAATTACCAATAAATACATATATTTAAATATATTGTCCAAATTTTTATACATGCTCATATATGGTTGAAATAACTCATTAATTTGATTCAACTTACTGTAAAAATAATGCAAACATCGCCGCTTATATAAGCCTACTTCTGTCAACCATTGTAATTATAGATATAGGCTATGTACATTCAAATATATAGTAATAATGTGTAAAGCATGGTTAAAATGGCTCATTAATTTGGATCAACTTAATAAAAGGCGAACATCCAGGCTAATTAAGTCTTAAAGATGAACTGAATGTGTCCAGAAGACGCGTGAATATGTCTTTAATTCCTTGGTTCGCTCAGCCGCGGTGTAACTGTGCAGAAGAGCCGTGTATGAGCGGTGGTTCAGGTGCTGCACCTGTTGAGGAAACCCGATCCCGCGGCGGAGTTTAAAGCGCGTGCATGCGGATGGAGATCTCCATGACAACCGCTTCACATCTGCCGCTCATCACTGATTCATGCCGACAGACGGAGAGGCGACCGGAGGAAACCATAACTTTGTTAAAATATAGAGATATACGTATATAAATCATCTGTATGCTGTGAATGTGTGTCAGCTGCGTGCGTTTCAGAGCAACAGTTAATCCCGGGGTTCATCAGGTTCAGGAGATGCTCAGAGTTTCGGATTTCAGCACTGACATTTGCTCATTTGCTCTTTATCTATATATTTTAAGTCATTTTATAAATCAATATAATTTAAACTGACTTAAAAAAGCTCGTATAACTTACAAAAATAAGTTTAAACGTGATTAATATTGGCGTATTGATCATATAATTTTAGATGATCGTGTACAATTTTAGGTTTGTTAGTTAAGTGATTTAGAGAGTATCGTGATATGCCGCATTCTGTAATTAATCATTATTACGATAATATAACACGACTTTCAGATGTGTTATCAAATAAATCCCGTCATCCGTATTATTTTAGTATATTTTACACGAAACAATTTAAAGCGTGACAACATAATAATCGTTTGATATTAATAAACGATGCAAATAACGTGTGTGTGAGTTTGTGGATAACTTTTTATACGAGCTGTTTTACGTCGACTTCATCTGTGTTAAGCTGCTTTGACGCAATCTACATTTTAAAAAGCGCTATATAAGTAAAGATGAATTTAATTAAATTAAATTAAAGAGCTCAGTGCACTCTAAAATGCTGGGTTATTTCAGCTGAGGTTATTTTATGGGGGGTAAAATATGTGGAAAACCAACCACTGGCTTAATTGTTTTAGCTATACAATTTATACGACCACATTCAACCCAGTGTTTGTCCATATTTAAATTAATTTTGGTTGAAATAACCCAACATTTTCTAGAATGTTCGTTTTTTAGGATGAAATTATCAGATGTTTGTTAAAATGATCTGACCCGGTCAGAAACACTCTTAAATATATCGGGAATAATCTTTAATTTGGAGGACACTGAAACCTTACATCGCATCTCTTCGATGACATTTGATTGCCGTAAATAAAATGCTGGGTTTTTGGAAGCAAACGTTGGGTCAAATATGGAGAAAAGAAAAACACTTTTGGGTTTATTTTTTTGATTAAATCTACAATGCACATTTAAACCAAACGATTGGGCTTGCCTATATTTGACCCAATCCAACATTTTTATAGTGTATGCTATTTAATTATTGGTTAAGCTTAGTGTGCACGAAAATAAAAAAATTATCTTTTAAAATAAATAATCTTTCTCGCATATATTAATGAAAGATACAGCCTAATATAAATGACTTGACGGAGCACCTCCTGCGCGTAATAATAAAACACTGAAGCGATTTAATGCGCTGAAACATCTAACCTAAAATCTATTGAACTTTCCGGTTTAGTCAGGTCAAACACATATTGTAGCTTATTTATACCAACTAATACTTTAGGTTTTCTTGTTAAATCAGAGAGAATCTGCTTTTCCAGCTTTCCGCTTTTTGTATTCTGTGTTTGCGATAATAACCGAATATTCCGCCGTATTAAAACTGTCAATTATGACAATTAAATAATAATTAAAATGCTTTAAAATAAAGGAATCGCGGTCTTACCTTGACTCGAGCTGTATCTGGTGTAATTTCCAGCATTTTGACAACTCGATCCTGGATGTTCTAACAACATTCTGCCGGCAGAAAATGAAACTAGCGAGACCGGAGTTTGTACGGTAAAGAAAAACAAACAAACAAACAAACAAACAAACAAACAGAACCGTTGATATCAGCCTGCTGGAGTGACTGGAGTGTAAAGCAGAAGAGCTCTCCGGGGCGCTCCGCAACTTTTCAGATGTGTGACTGAAGTGACTGATCAGAGTCTGGAGGAGGAGGAGGAGAAATCCTGCGCGTCACGACTGTATGTGTGTATGTGTGTGTGTGTCTCTGTCCGCGGTGCTGAAGGAGTTTCTAGAGGCGTGAACACACGCGCACATACAAACACACTCACACAAAACACACACACACACACACGCCCGCCCGCCTCCACGCGTGTCTCCGAGTCAAACGGACGGCTGACTGACCGGTGCTGAAAACCCAAACCCACGACAGATCCTCAGACCCTGTCACTGAAATAATTTAAAATTAGCTAATTAAAATTGTAATTTTGTGTCTCCTTTTTTTGTGTACATCTATCTATCTATCTATCTATCTATCTATCTATCTATCTATCTATCTATCTATCTATCTATCTGTCTGTCTGTCTGTCTGTCTGTCTGTCTGTCTGTCTGTCTGTCTGTCTGTCTGTCTGTCTGTCTGTCTGTCTGTCTGTCCGTCCGTCCGTCCGTCCGTCCGTCCGTCCGTCCGTCCGTCCATCCATCTATCTATCTATCTATCTATGTCTGCATATATATATATATATATATATATATATATATATATATTACACACACAGACACAGACACATGTGCACAAACAAACACTCACACAAACACACATACTCACAAAAACACAAATACACATGCGTCACAAACACACACACTTACCCATACACAAAAACAGACATTCTCAAATATGCATACTCACACAACCACCCCCCCCCCCCCCCCCCCCCCACACACACACACACACACAAGCACAAAAATGCTGGTATTGCTATACTTGTGGGGACATTTGTTCCTCATAATGTTACAAACACCAGACACACACAAACGCACCCATACTGACACAAACACACACACCCAAATACACACACGCACACAAACTCCCACACACACATGCTCAAACACACACATACACACAAACAAACACATGCACACAAACACAACAATTACTGGTATTGCTATATGTGTGGGGACGATTGGTCCTCATAATGTTACAAATACCAGACACACACAAACACACACATACTGACACAAAAACACACACAAACATGCACAGTCACAGACACAAACAAAATTACTGGTATTTGCTATACTTGTGGGGACATTTAGTCCTCATAATGTTATGAATACCAGCCACACACACACACACAAATACACACACAGACACATACTCAAACACACACAAGCAAACACATGCACGCAAACAACAATAACTGGTATTGCTATACTCGTGGGGATATTTGTTCCTCGTAATGTTACAAACACCAGACACACACACAAACACACCCATACTGACACAAACACACACACTCAAATACACACACGCACACAAACTCCCACACACACATGCTCAAACACACACATACACACAAACACATGCACACAAACACAACAATTACTGGTATTGCTATATGTGTGGGGACGATTGGTCCTCATAATGTTTCAAAAACCAGACACACACAAACACACCCATACTTACAAACACCCACATGCAAACACAACAATTACTGGTATTGCTATACTTGTGGGGACATTTAGTCCTCATAATGTTTCGAATACCAGACACACGCAAACACACCCATACTGACACAAACACACACACAAACACACACAGTCACAAACACACACATGTACACAAACACACACACTCGCACACACACAAAATTACTGGTATTGCTATACTTGTGTGAACATTTAGTCCTCATAATGTTATGAATACCAGCCACACACACAAACACACACATACTTACAAACACCCACACACAAACACAACAATTACTGGTATTGCTATACTTGTGGGGACATTTAGTCCTCATAATGTTATGAATACCAGACACACACACAAACACACCCAAATACACACACGCACACAAACTCCCACACACACATGCTCAAACACACACATACACACAAACAAACACATGCACACAAACACAACAATTACTGGTATTGCTATATGTTTGGGGACGATTGGTCCTCATAATGTTTCAAATACCAGACACACACAAACACACCCATACTTACAAACACCCACATGCAAACACAACAATTACTGGTATTGCTATACTTGTGGGGACATTTAGTCCTCATAATGTTATGAATACCAGACACACACACAAACAGTAAAACCCATACTCACACAAACACACACATACTCATGCACATACAAACACACGCACACAAACACCCATGTGCTAACACAAAAATGACTGGTATTGCTATACTTGTGGGGACATTTAGTCCTCATAATGTTATGAATACCAGACACACACACAAACAGTAAAACCCATACTCACACAAACACACACATACTCATGCACACACAAACACGCGCACACAAACACCCATGTGCAAACACAAAAATGACTGGTATTGCTATACTTGTGGGGACATTTGGTCCTCATAATGTTACAAATACCAGCCACACACACAAGAACACAAACACACACAAACAGATACACACACCAAAAGCCATACTCAAACACATACACACACACGCACACACACTCAAACTCAGACATATCCTATGAACACACTCCAGCAGCGAGTCTCTCTGGACTCCAGCTCTTATGTGTTGTGCGCTGTGTTTCTGATTCCTCTTGATTTTGTAAATTGCTGACGTGTTAATGCACCTGCGGCCCACTTACAGGCCCATTTCAATCAGGCTTTAATAGAGCCGCGCGGCCTGGTGGAAGGAGCCGCACACACACTCGAGGATCCTTGTGTCTCGCCACATCAAAACTATACATTATTCTGGAGAGCAATGTCCAGCTTTTTTAAATGATTGTGCATTTAAGGGCTGTGGAGATCAATGGTGTGTGTGTGTGTCTCTTTGTGAAGACATCGCATGATAGAGTCAGATGAAAGCCAAGATATTGTGTTCCCAATAAGACCATTGCCTGTGTAGTTTTTATTTGTCATTGCACACTGAGCTGAACAGCCTGTGTGACTGAACTGTGCATCATTTTTCATAGCTTTGACACTAAATACATGCTGCACAAAACTAGTTTGGAGTTTAGTGTTTGTGTCTTGTTTCTAGTCCAAATGTCTGAAAATGCTTAAATCAAGAAGCATTTTCTAAACAAGTAAAACATATAGTGTTGTTTTCAGAAATAATCCATCAAAATTAAACGTTTTTCCTGAAAATAAGTCAAATAATCTGCCTATAGACAAATTACCGGACGGTAAACATTCAGGATGCACGCACAGCGAGGTTGCAGAAAAAAAAACGGGAGGGCTACACTGCAAAAAATCATCTCTTACATGGATTTTTTGTCTTGTTTGCATAGCCATATCCCCCTGCAGCCCAGGACCGGTTACTCACTGAAGCTAAGCAGGGCTGAGCCTGGTCAGTACCTGTATGGGAGACCACATGGGAACACTAGGTTACTGTTGGAAGTGGTGTTAGAGAGGCCAGCAGGGGGCACTCAACCTGTGGTCTGTGTGAGTCCTAATGCCCCAGTATAGTGAAGGGGACTCTACTCTGTCAGTGGGCGCCGTCTTTCAGATGAGACGTTAAACCGAGGTCCTGACTCTCTGTGGTCATTAAAAATCCCATGGCACTTCTGGTAAAGAGTAGGGGTGTAACCCTGGTGTCCTGGCCAAATTCCCTCTCGGCGCTTACCCATCATAGCCTCCTGATCATCCCCATCCACCGAATTGGCTCTATCACTGTCTCTTCACTCCACCAGTAGCTGGTGTGTGGTGAGCGCACTGGCGCCGTTGTCCTGTGGCTGCCGTCGCATCATCCAAGTGGATGCTACACACTGGTGGTGGTGTGGAGAGACCCCCCTCATGACTGTGAAGTGCTTTGGGTGTATGGTCATACACAATAAATGCGCTATAGAAATACACTACATACTATAATACTGTAATATACATTACATTGTTTCTTGTCCAAATATCTAAACATTCTTAAATCAAGAAGAGTTTTCTAGACAAGCAAAACATAGTGTCGTGTTTTAAGAAATAATATGCCAAAATTAAGTGAGTTTTTCCTTAAAACAAGCTAAATAATCTGCCAATGGGGTAAGCTAAATACTCTTACGCCAAAAGGAAAAACAAGATTATTTAGCTTACCCCATTGGCAGATTATTTAGCTTGTTTTAAGGAAAAACTCACTTAATTTTGGCATATTATTTCTTAAAACAAGACAATATGTTTTGCTTGCCTAGAAATGCTTCTCTATTTAAGAGTTTGTAGATATTTGGACTAGAAACAAGACAATAAATCTAGGTAAGAAAAGCATTTTTTGTAGTGTAGCATTTACAGCGAGGGAATGACATCTGATGTGGTACAGAGTTTGTTGTTGTCTTAGAAATAAATGATATTACATATTATATATATTATTAAAATAATGCTTTCAGCGTATTATAACAGCTCGTCACCCAGTGATAAGCACAGTGATTCGGCAAAATTAACGTTAAAGTGAGCGGCGTTCGTCTGACAGGTCCATTTGCGATAGCACCCTCCCAATGGATATTGGATAAGACGAAATGACCAAGCATCCAGCCCCAAATATACAATCTCATTGAAGCTCCAAGTGATTTTACAAGAGAGAAGTTAAAGGCCTACAAGTCTAAAGCCTACAATAATGCTCCATGATTACCAGATTCAAAACTTTGTAGTGCTAAAAACCGAGGTTCTGCCGAGCCAAAGACAAGGAAAAAAGATGGAGCTGTACAAGGCCTGGGTAATCATCAACAAGCAGAACAAACTGCATTCTGACAGCCAACTGCACCTGTATGGCAGGGTATGTGAACACACACTTTTATATTTCATTCTAAGCATTCAGTGTCCACAGATTAATTCACCATACAAGGGAGTGCAGAATTATAGGCAAGTTGTATTTTTGAGGATTAATTTTATTATTGAACAACAACCATGTTCTCAATGAACCAAAAAAATCATTAATATCAAAGCTGAATATTTTTGGAAGTAGTTTTTAGTTTGTTTTTAGTTTGAGCTATTTTAGGAGGATATCTGTGTGTGCAGGTGACTATTACTGTGCAGAATTATTAGGCAACTTAACAAAAAACAAATATATCCCCATTTCAATGATTTATTTTCACCAGTGAAACCAATATAACATCTCAACATTCACAAATATACATTTCTGACATTCAAAAACAAATCAGTGACCAATATAGCCACCTTTCTTTGCAAGGACACTCAAAAGCCTGCCATCCATGGATTCTGTCAGTGTTTTGATCTGTTCACCATCAACATTGCGTGCAGCAGCAACCACAGCCTCCCAGACACTGTTCAGAGAGGTGTACTGTTTTCCCTCCTTGTAAATCTCACATTTGATGATGGACCACAGGTTCTCTATGGGGTTCAGATCAGGTGAACAAGGAGGCCATGTCATTAGTTTTTCTTCTTTTAGATCCTTTCTTGCCAGCCACGCTGTGGAGTACTTGGACGCGTGTGATGGAGCATTGTCCTGCATGAAAATCATGTTTTTCTTGAAGGATGCAGACTTCTTCCTGTACCACTGCTTGAAGGTGTCTTCCAGAAACTGGCAGTAGGACTGGGAGTTGAGCTTGACTCCATCCTCAACCCGAAAAGGCCCCACAAGCTTATCTTTGATGATACCAGCCCAAACCAGTACTCCACCTCCACCTTGCTGGCGTCTGAGTCGGACTGGAGCTCTCTGCCCTTTACCGATCCAGCCACGGGCCCATCAAGACTCACTCTCATTTCATCAGTCCATAAAACCTTGGAAAAATCAGTCTTGAGATATTTCTTGGCCCAGTCTTGATGTTTCAGCTTGTGTGTCTTGTTCAGCGGTGGTGGTTTTTCAGCCTTTCTTACCATGGCCATGTCTCTGAGTATTGCACACCTTGTGCTTTTGGGCACTCCAGTGATGTTGCAGCTCTGAAATATGGCAAAACTGGTGGCAAGTGGCATCTTGGCAGCTGCACGCTTGACTTTTCTCAGTTCATGGGCAGTTTATTTTGCGCCTTGGTTTTTCCAGACGCTTCTTGCGACCCTGTTGACTATTTTGAATGAAACGCTTGATTGTTGGATGATCACGCTTCAGAAGCTTGGCAATTTTAAGAGTGCTGCATCCCTCTGCAAGATATCTCACTATGTTTGACTTTTCGGAGCCTGTCAAGTCCTTCTTTTGACCCATTTTGCCAAAGGAAAGGAAGTTGCCTAATAATTATGCACACCTGATATAGGCTGTTGATGTAATTAGACCACACCCCTTCTCATTACAGAGATGCACATCACCTAATATGATGTGCTCAAAATACTCATTTGCCTAATAATTCTGCACTCCCTGTATTTAACTGTTCTTGCTAAAATCATTGCCACAATCAGAAGCGAGTAATGTGTCTGATTCAGCATAGCGGGAACTCACCTGATATGAAATGAAAACTGCAGAGTCCAGCATTTTTAATTAGGTCCTCACTCCATTCAGCTCCCTTTTAGCCAAAGACATCTGCTGTTGGCATTTAAAACAGTGTGGTGTACGCTAAAAGCTAAGTTTTGAATTTGGCATCTGCACAACACCACATGTTGGCTATTTCAACCGGTCTTTTTTTGCATCCGGGAACCCCCGTGTGACGTAGGTTGGTAATTCCTCTATGCACTCTCAGAAATAAAGGTAGGCGAGCTGTCACTGGGGTGGTACCTTTTCAAAAGGTACACATTTGTACTTGAAGGGTCCATATTGGTACCTCAAAAGTATATACTAGTACCTACAAATTTTAAGAGGAACACTTTTGTACTTTTTATGTACTAATATGTACTCTTGAGGTATTAATATGGACCTTTTAGGTACAACTTTTGAGAAGGTACCACCCCAGTGGCAGCTCACGTACCTTTATTTCTGAGAGTGTGGGGTAAGCAAAAGTATCCTGATGTTTCTTTTGACATAATATTATTTTCCTTGTGTGTGATTAACTTCATATTTTCAGGACAGAATCTCCCTATATTCACATACATATACACAACATATTTTCAGAGATATCTTGAGATCGTTCATTCATTCATTTACTTTTCGGCTTTGTCCCTTTATTCATCAGGGGTCACCGCAGAGGAATGAACCGCTAACTATTCCAGCAAACCGGATGCTCTTCCAGCTGCAACTCAGTACCGGGAAACACCCATACACACTCATTCACACACACTCATACACTACGGCCAATTTAGTTGATCAATTCCCCTATAGCGCATGTGTTTGGACTGTGGGGGAAACCGGAGCACCCGGAGGAAACCCACACCAACACGGAGAGAACATGCAAACTCCACACAGAAACACACACTGACCCAGCCAGGACTCTTAGTGCTGTGAGGTGACAGTGCTACCCACTGAGCCACCGTGCCGCCATCTTGAGATAATTTGTGTCCTTATTCCAGACTGTTTTATTGACGTCTTTGTATTTTTTAAAATAATAGGCTCATGTTGGAGATGTATTTCTAAAATCACCAGTATGTATCTGAACAGTTGTTCGCAATGCAGATTATGAACATGGAAATTATGCAACCCAGGCTCATTCTGATTAAGTACCCCTGTATACATTTCTGGAGAGCGGCAAGTTTTTTTTGCAGTTTTTGTTTTCCTGAGTCCACCAGAGGGCGCTGTGTACGCTTTTACAGATCTCAAATTTCGAGTGCCATTCACACCTGCTGTTCTCGCTGTCGACTGACTGACTGACTGACCAATCCCCCTCCTTCCCTAAACCCAACCAACAGTGTTTTAAAAAGCAATCCAGAATAAGAAAAGCCCTCGCATGATTTTTACCATGTTTTCAGATTTTACCACACTCTCACCCTGTTATTTACTTGTTTATTTAATTTTTTTGGCTTTTGTTTTTGTTTTACCTGCCTTCTGGAACTGTTCTTCGCCGGACTCGAACCCAGGGCCGGCCCGTGGCATAGGCAGTATAGGCAAATGCTAAGGGCGCCGTACATCCAGGGGGGCGCCATATGTGGGGGAAGAAAAAAAAGTGTAACTTCACTATTCCTAAAACTATTTGGTATTATGACTTCAGAAAAGAATAAGCCCACATTAATTTAACTGCATAGTGCAAAACCTACTAGTGGTAGTATTATTAATAATAATAATAATAATATAGCCTACTCGCCAAAGACGCCCCCTCTTTCTCCCGAATAATTAGACTTCACCTGCTGCACGGTGTTCATTTTTTTAATGGGTCATCAAGCTCAACATGTCAAAACGTCCCAAACTGTCTGGTGCGCAGGGGAGGCAAAAAAAGAAAAGAAGAGGAGGAAAAACACGACAAAGACAGAGGTAATGTTATGATAAAGATGATTATTTTGCTGTATGCCAATGATGATTGATAACCCTATTAATAATTAGTATCACTGTCAGCCCTATCGTCCTGTTTAAGTATTGTTCCATATATGTACACTAGCAGTGGAATTTAAAAGCAATATGAAGAAGCGCCACCTGAAATCTTGCCTAGGGCGCCAAATTGGTAAGGGCCGGCCCTGCTCGAACCCCATCGTCGTGGTCAACTCCTCTTTGCGTCTGAAGTCCGCGGACGTACAAGGTGAGCCACCGGACAAACTGATAACAAAAGCCGTCCATACAGAGTTCAGCAGTCAGCTGGTAGTGCGAAAAGGAACGTCATACCGCCCCGTAGCGTTCGTTTGATAGATGAAATGCAGACATACAGGTTGTACCTCTGGCTTCATAATTCACCATCTACAGAAATGTATATAGGGCTACTCTTTCAGAATGAGCTTGTGTTGAAATTATGAGTGATTCGAGTGCGGTAAAAATACAGGAATCAAAACTATATCTGTGTTTTAGAAAATAATGATTTAACAAGGGTAACAGGCAGTGTTGCCAGACGTATGATAATTATCGTATTTGTACGATAATTTCGACCTCTGTACGATGTACGATCAATAATGAAAAAAATCCTATAATGTAGGATAATTTCAGAATTTTATGGCATTTAAAATGAGTTTCATTGTAATCTTAGGGCTTCTTATTGATAGCTGCATCTTGTGTCTGGTGTCTGTGAGGAGAAGGTGGAGTTAGACACGTTTTCTATCCAATGACTAGTTTCTATCTCATCTTACGTTACATCTTCTCAGCCAATCAATGTGGAGAATGGCTCTCTCTCACGAGTTAACGTTCCTGCTGTGCGCGGCTGTGCTTAAGTCAGTCGTTTACAGGTTGAGGACGGTCATTTGAGCAGTAAAGTTTTAAAAAGTAGTGCTAGTCGGCGCCAGTGGTGTAGTGGTTAGTGCGTCGACACATGCACTCCGGTGCTTGCGGGGACCCGAGCTCGATTCCCACCTCGTGGTCCTATGCCGATCCTTCCCATCTCTCTGCTCCCCACACTTTCCTGTCAATACTCTCTACTGTCCTATCAATTAAAGGTGAAAACCCCCCACCCAAAAAAAAGTAGTGCTGAAAAGGAAGGGGAGAAGAACAGGAGAGTTTGCCCTTGATGTTCTCATTTTTCCCCATTCAAATGCATCATGCGAACGTGTTTTTCCAAAGTTAATCTCATCAAAACAAAGCCACGAGATCCTCTGGATGGGCTCGTGCACACCCTCAGACTAGAGTGTTAAAAATTCGGGAGGGTGCTCTGCTTTCAAGCCAACCAGCACTATGTTGCGCTCCATGTAGGCATCCAATTTGTACCGAAAAATGAATCCCTCAACATCTGGCAACACACGCAGGTATTCAATGACAGAGACTCGGAGGTGGAGTTTGAACCTTCCCACTAAGGTACGCCTACGTTAGTTTTTTGTTGTTGTTTTTTTAGGTATTGTGGTGATTTTCACGTTGTGTCAAAACTCTATTTGTCTAGATAATAGCTGTATACTCTCTGTTTGAATCGTGTACGATAATTTTCCTCCAAATACGATAATTTTGAGGTTCTGGTACGATACTTTCACATTTCCAATCTGGCAACACTGGTATCAGGACTCACATTTGGAGAGACAATCAAGGGAAACCAATGACTAAAGGTTATGATGATATTACATGGGGCAAATTTTAGAGCAATGGGCAACCAATTGAGACACAAAGCAATTAGACAGGGATCCAAGATACTGTTTTGTTTCCCTTTCTCAATAGGCAGAATCGCTCTGCATAATTGCACGGGAACATTGCTAAAAAAAGATGACCCTCGAGATGCACTTCCTCTAATTCATCTTTTCAAAAGTGGGCAGACGTACACCCAACATCATCCATCCATCCATTTCCTTCGGCTTAGTTGCTTTATTTATCAAGGGTCGCCACAGCGGAATGAACCACCAACCATTCCAGCATATATTTTACACAGCGGATGGCCTTTCAGATGCAACCCAGTACTGGGAAACAGCATTAATTATTTAGACAAAAAGACTGCTAAAGATAGATTTGTCTAGAACAGGGGTCACCAAACTTGTTCCTGGAGGGCTGGTGTCCTGCAGATTTTAGCTCCAACCCTAATCAAACCTGAACAAGCTAATCTAGGTATACTTGTAATATCCAGGCAGGTGTGTTGAGGCTAAACCCTGCAGGGACACTGGCCCTCCAGGACTGAGATTGGTGACCCCTGGTCTAGAAGCAAGGGTACAAAATTGTAGGGATGGCTGACGTGAAACTGACATTTCGACACAGTGTCGAGATCCTGAAGCGCAAGTGTTTCGAAACACTGCACCAAAGCATGATCCGAAACACCAGGTCACTTGACTAAAGCATTTCAGAAGCGTTTCGAGACCTGGTGAATCTGCATTTGACTGACAGGATCAGAATCTCATGTAGCCTAGTGGACCGTGTGTGTGTGCAGAGTAACTGTGCTGCAAAGGGCATGAGCTTGATTCCCGACTTATTATAATTATGACTTGATGTATTGTAATATTTTTATGACCAAAACAAGACATGTTCTTCATCTGGATGTCAGACCAATGTTAAAACAAAACACGTTACAAGAACAGAGCATTTGAAAACTAACATCTACAGCTGCATCACCCTGGATTCAAAACCATCATCTCGGCATAAGTCAGGAACTCACCCCTCCACTAAATCACTTGAAGCATCAACTCTACAACTTGGGGTTTAATACCTCAATTTGCTTAACTGTTTCTTAACTGTTCTACACTCTCAGAAATAAAGGTACGCGAATTGTCACTGGGGTGGTACCTTTTCAAAAGGTACAAATTTGAACCTAAAAGGTCCATATTAATACCTCAAGGGTACAAACGGGTACTTAAACAGTACAAAAGTGTTCCTCTTAAAATTTGTAGGTACTAATATATACTTTTGAGATACCAGTATGGACCCTTCAAGTACAAATGTGTACCTTTTGAAAAGGTACCACCCCAGTGACAGCTCACGTACCTTTATTTCTGAGAGTGTAGAGCAATACATAAAAAAGGACCACTAGGTGTCACTGTAGAGACGGGTTTCTAAACGTTTCGAAGCTTCGACACACTTGTTGTTTCAGTGATTCATGTAGCCTCGCTTTGCCCATGTTTTCAAGAAATATGTAGCCGGGCGACGTCTGCTTGCAGTTTTTGTTTTCACAAATCCACTAGAGGGTGTCGTGTACATTTTGACTGATCTCAAATACCTTACTGAAGCGCGTTTACTCATACGTGCCGTTTCTCGTATATACACCAGAGGGCGCTGTCTACACTTATGTGAATCTCGTGTTGTTTTTAATTATGTTCCTACATGACAAGTCTTAACTTTTTGATTTAGTGGCTATAATTCGTAGGGTCTTATTCATACAAGTTAGTTCGTATGATTTGCATAACCCCTCAATAACGGTGGGGTTGAGTTCCGTATCTCCTTTTTAAAATCGCATATTTTCAGACTGAACTCATACGAATTAGCCACTAAATTCACAAAACTGAAATAAACGTAGTAAAATAGCTACGTTTCCTTGTGAGATCAGGCTGGGAAAACCATGAAGTTCAATAGGTTGTTCAAACATTTCCATAGTACTGGATACATTGATGTGTCTTCAGATATTGTGTGGATTTTTGTGGGATGATTTAACGTTTAACGCCTAATGACTATAGACCATTTTGATGGATGTAAACAAAAACAATGGTCCTAACGTATTTCCTGTTTTATGTTTTTAATTTCTATAACCTCTGAGAATCCGAATAGAGCCACATATTGATAAATAATGTTATGATAGCAGTTTTAACATTAGGTTATAGTTGAATTGCCTCTTGTTACAGTTATAGTTTGATAACAAGCAGGAAATGTTCATGGGTCAATGACATGACCAATGGTCTATACGAAAGGCGCCAACGTGAGCATGCACACCAGTATGCAAAACACTATAGTATTCATTACAAATGAGCATGTTTTCACATGTGGTTTTTGGATGGTGCTGAGTTGCTTTGAGATATGAATGAAGTGTTTTGGCATTTTTGAATGCTAAATCAACTGTGGTAAAAAGTAGAACTGTGGGAAGTGTTGAAAAAGTGACGTAAGTGTTGAGAAATGATGGGTAAAGTGATTGTAAAATTCTGTTGCAGTGTGATTTGTGAGGTCTTTTTTTATTATTTTCTTTCCATAAATGACTAGTTATACACACATGCTGGGTTTATGAGCAATAAAAACTAAATCAAGTCGCTATGCATAAAGATGGCAACCTGCAGTCCTTCTTCTCAACACACACACACACTCACACTCATCCGCAAGTCTTAAATTCTGTCCAAGAGCTTAAATATATTCTAAATCTGCTAATATTTTGAAACACATCATCATATCCTAGTGTTGAAAATAAATGTTGATATAAAACAGCAGGTGCCTGGAAAAGCGCAGGCCACAAATCAGTTTAACAGTCTGTAACGATGACCTGCGAGTATTGAAAGGCACATTTGAAATATGATGATTTCCGTCCCTTTACTTGGCTAATGTATATGCGCTCTAAAATATCCTAAACAAGATTAACGAGCTGGCCAAGAAACGCCTGATTTGCTGTGTAAATTTAGAGTAAGGTGCGGAGCTTCTTTGCATACGTAAGCGGTGCATTACTGCGTGCGGGCATTGATTGCGGCGGCGTTATGAAATACAGCATGCTTGAGGAACGGCGCATGAGTAGTAACACCGTGAAGAAAGAGAAAAACACAAACATCATCAAGGTCAGAGCACCGCTGAAGCTTTTAAATACTACAGATGTATGCTCTTTAACTATACCAATCAACTAATCCTAACTGTACTATACTATACTATAGTGAATGATAGTAAATAGCTACTACAGAAGTTTGAACCATACGTAAAATACTTGATTTAATCTGTGTGTTGTGATTCTGCAGTTGCTATGGTAACAACAATTATAGTAATTGATATGTTGTGATTCTGCAGTTGCTATGGTAACTCAACAACTATAGTAATTGATCTGTTGTGGTGATTCTACAGTTGCTATGGTAACACAACAACTATAGTAATTGATCTGCTGTGGGGATTCTACAGTTGCTATGGTAACACAGCAACTATAGTAATTGATCTGCTGTGGGGATTCTGCAGTTACTATGGTAACAACAACTGTAGTAATTAATCTGTTATGGCGATTCTACAGTTGCTATGGTAACAAAACAACTATAGTAATTGATCTGTTGTGGTGATTCTACAGTTGCTATAGAACAGGGGTGCTCAACCCTGTTCCTGGCGATCGACCTTCCAGGTAATTTCAGCTCCAACCCTGATCAAACACACCTGAACCAATTATTTAGAACGTGAGGAGCACTTGATAATTACAGGCAGGTGTGTTTGATAAGGGCTGCAACTGAAAACTGCAGGTAGGTCGATCGCCAGGAATAGGGTTGAGCACCCCTGCTATAGAAACACAACAACTATAGTAATTGATCTGTTGTGGTGATTCTACAGTTGCTATGGTAACAAAACAACTATAGTAATTGATCTGTTGTGGTGATTCTACAGTTGCTATAGTAACACAACAACTATAGTAATTGATCTGTTATGGTGATTCTACAGTTGCTATGGTAACACAACAACTATAGTAATTGATCTGTTGTGGTGATTCTACAGTTGCTATAGTAACACAACAACTAGAGTAACTGATCTGTTGTGGTGATTCTACAGTTGCTATTGTAACACAACAACTATAGTAATTGATCTGTTGTGGTGATTCTACAGTTGCTATGGTAACACAACAACTATAGTAATTGATCTGTTGTGGTGATTCTACAGTTGCTATGGTAACAACAACTATAGTAATTGATATGTTGTGGTGATTCTACAGTTGCTATGGTAACACAACAACTATAGTAACTGATCTGTTGTAGTGATTCTACAGTTGCTATGGTAACACAACGACTAAAGTAATTGATCTGTTGTGGTGATTCTACAGTTGCTATGGTAACACAACAACTATAGTAATTCATCTGTTATGATGATTCTACAGTTGCTATGGTAACACAACAACTATAGTAATTGATCTGTTGTGGTGATTCTACTGTTGCTATGGTAACACAACAACTACAGTAATTGATCTGTCTGGTGATTCTACAGTTGCTATGGTAACACAACAACTATAGTAATTGATCTGTTGTGGTGATTCTACAGTTGCTATGGTAACACAACAACTACAGTAATTGATCTGTTGTGGTGATTCTACTGTTGCTATGGTAACACAACAACTACAGTAATTGATCTGTTGTGGTGATTCTACTGTTGCTATGGTAACACAACAACTACAGTAATTGATCTGTTCTGGTGATTCTACAGTTGCTATGGTAACACAACAACTGTAGTAATTGATCTGTTCTGGTGATTCTACAGTTGCTATGGTAACACAACAACTATAGTAATTGATCTGTTGTGGTGACTTTACAGTTGCTATGGTAACACAACAACTATAGCAATTGATATGTTGATATGTTACCATAGCAACTGTAGAATCACCACAACAGATCAATTACTATAGTTGTTGTGTTACCATAGCAACTGTAGAATCAGTTGTGCTTTACTATAGTATATGGCTGAAAAACACCTAGTGTTTACTATGGTTTGCTGTGGTATTTTTTGATGTGGGCCTTCTGTGCTCTTACAGTAAGCGCTCCTCCTGAAAGTGTCTGGAGTCCGTCTGGAGATCCTGCAGACGCAACAGGAGGAGGAGTATCCAGCCTTCACGACACACACACACACACACACACACACACTGAGGAGCCAAGCGTGTTTAATGAGGCGTGTGATTGGTGTCCTCCATTCAGAGCGTGATTGATCATGACAGACGCACAATAAGGGCCGGTGTCACCAGCAGCTCCTCCTCTGACCAGTGCTCACGGCTGCTGGAAAACAAAAACACAGGCTGCTGCTCCACTGAGGAGAACGCTGGAGAATTCAACAGGTTATTACAAAAAGACGTGCATATGAACAAAAATACTATAGTAAATACTGTAGGGTTTTTGAACATTGCTATAGCTGTATTGCTATATGGTAACACAAGAACTATAGTAATGCAAACAAATGAGCCAATACTGTAGCATTCTACAACTACAAGGTATATTACACTACAACACACAACAGTTTACTGTAGTACAAACTAACAGTATGTATTTGATCAGTTTATCAGGTCACTATAGTTAATAGTATTCATAAACAAATGGTTGTAGATACTATAATATATAGAGTATAATACACTTTACTGTAGTCTGGTTCAAACACATTGCAGTGTTTACTCTAAATGACTATAGTATGTTTTTACATCACTAAAAACTGATCTGGGGGCAGGTATGGCCTGTAGAGACACGTTAAAACTCCCAAATGACTGTTAAACGAGTTATTTTGCTTTGTTCTAGTATGTTTTTTTTGTTAACATTCACTATTATTTATTGTTTATTTGTTTAGATGGAATTTAAACACTATAGGCATTTATCATAAATACTATAGCATGCTGTAATATTAACTATAGTGAACTGATAAATAGCTGTAGTATACTTAAGTTTTTACTACAGTAAACAGTTGGTGTGTAAATAGTAACTGTAGAATCACCACAACAGATTAATTCAAGATCTTTACTATAGTATGGCTCAAAAACACTTTATATTACTATATTTTGATGTGGGTATATTTTTTCCCGTGCCTAAATAAGATCTTGGGAATAAAATATTCCTTGAAGTTCTTTGAAAAGAGTGCGCTTGCTATTATTACACTATTATATTGTTGCATTATAATGATATAAGGAGCGGCAAAAAATAATATTATAATTTATCACCAATTTCAACGCAACATATGCCACACTTTAGTAAATCATAGTAAATACTCTAGTGTTTTCGAAACATGCTATAGCAAAGCACTTGAATTAACCTGTTGCTATGGTAACACAACAACTATAGCAATTGATCTGTTGTGGTGGTTCTACAGTTGCTGTGGTAACAACTACAGTATTTAATCTGCTGTGGTGATTCTACAGTTGCTATGGTAACACAACAACTATAC
>LR812523.1:85028297-85080797 GCA_903798195.1 Danio kyathit | reverse complement strand
CGCTATCACGGGGAGAACATGCAAACTCCACACAGAAATGCCAACTGACTCAGCCAGGACTCGAACCAGCGACCTTCTTGCTGTGATTATATTATTAGTAATAGTAATTCTCATTTAATACTCATTAAAACAAGCACCTCTATTTACTATAAATCAGCATTCATTAATAACAGTACAAATACTTCATAATGTAGAAAATATATTATTCATTATTTTACTTCACAGTAATGAGACTTGAAATTGTCGCAGTTCACAAATTTTGTTTGTTTTTGTTCTTTTTATTGCTTAAAAATGTATTTATTTATTTATTGTTAGTTATTTTAGTGCATCCAATTAAGCTAAATAAAAGACGAACATTTCATTAATGGAATGGAATGGAAGGCAATGGAATTAAATGGAATGGAATAGAATGGAATGGAATAGAAAGAAATGGACTGGACTGAACTGGACTGGAATTGAATGGAATATAATGGAATGGAATAGAAATAAATGGAATGGAATTGAATGGAGTAGAATAGAAATGAACTGGAACGGAATACAGTAAAATGGACTGGAATAGATTGGGATAGAATGGCATGAAATAGAAAGAAATGGACCGGACTAGAGTGGAATGGAATACAATATATTAGACTGGACTAGAATGGGATAGAATGGAATGCAATGGAATAGAAAGAAATGGACTGGACTGGAATGGAATGGAATGGGAAACAATTTTGTTTGTTTTTGTTCTTTTTATTGCTTAAATTTATTAATTTATTAATTTATTAATTAATGTTTTTATTTATTTATTGTTAGATGTTTTAGTGCATTCAATTAAACTAAATAAAGGGACGAATATTATCCTTAATGACCAGCATACATAAAATACCCATATATTTATCTCTTGAAGAACATGTCACAATACTGGTTTTGGTTAATTATGAATCTAACCCAGCTTCACGCCAATGTCACCCGAAAGAGATCAGCGCAGGCCAAGCTCATATATAATGATGGATGAAAGGAATCAGCTCCAGGATGAATGTATTTATCATTATTTGTCATTTATCTGTCAGTGAATGGTGGACAAATGAAGAGCTCAGGGGTCGAGCGCTTTAAAAGCCTGCATTCATCACTGTGTCATGATTATATGTCATTATAACAAGACACCGCTGATTAGAAAACAATGCAATCATCAGGTGGAGGCGCTGTGGAAGGGACAGTAGAATAGAATAGAATAGAATGGCTTGGAATAGAATAGAATGGCTTGGAATAGAATGGTATGGCAAGGAAAGGAATGGGATGGAATGGAATTAAAATGAATAAAATGGAATAGACTTGCATGGAATAGTATAAAATGAAATAGAACAGAATAGAGTAAAAAAGAAAGGAAAGGTATGTAATGGCATGGGATGGAATACAATTAAATACAATATAATGCAATTGAATTAAATAGAATAGAAATTGAAATAGAAAACATAGACTGGGCTTAACTGCACTGGAATGGATGGAATAGAAAGAAATGGAATGGACTAGAATATAATAGAATGGAATAGAAAGAAATGGACTAGACTGGAATAGAATGGAATGGAATACAATATAATGAAATGTATGGAATATAATAGAAATAAATGGACTGGACTGCACAAAAAATGGAATGGAAAAGAATAGAATGGAATGGAATAGAAAGAAATGGACTGGTCTGGAATGGAATGGATTGGAATACAATATAATGGAATGGAATTGAATTGAATGGAATTGAATAGAGAAATGAACTAGACTGGACTGGATTAAATAAATTGGAATATAATATAATGGAATGAAATTGAATGGACGTGACGTGACGTGACATGACTGGAATGGAATGGAATAGAAAGAAATGAACTGGACTAGACTGAATTGGATTGGAATATAATGGATTGGATTACAATACATGGAATTAAATGTAATGGAAAAGAAAGAAATGGAGTTGACTGAAGTGGACTGGACTAGACTGGAATAGAATAGATTGGAATACATTATAATGGAATGGAATGGAATAGAAAGAAATGAACTGGACTGGATTAGACTGGACTGGATTGGAATAGAATGGAATGGAATACAATATAATGGAATGGAATTAAATAGAATGGAATGGAATAGAAAGAAATAGACTGGAGTGGACTGGACTGGAATGGAATAGAATAAAATGGAATAGAAAGAAATGAACTGGACTGGATTGGACTAGAATGGATTGGAATACAATATATGGAATTAAATGTAATGGAATAGAAAGAAATGGACTGGACTGGAATGGTATAAAATATAATGGACTGGAATAAAATAGATTATAATAGAATAGAATAGATGGGAATAGAAAGAAATGGACTGGACTAGACTGGATTGGAAAAGAATAGAATGAAGTGGAATAGAATATAATAGAATGGAATGGAATAGAAAGCTTTATTGTCATCATATACAAGATACAACAGAATTGCAGAGCTTCTGCTTAAAGATGCTTGACTACAGAACACTCAGTAACACACAGCGGAAGTCAAATTAGCCCTCCTGTCAATGTTTAAATCTTTCCCAAATATTCCCCAAATGATGTTCAACAGAGCAGGCCCTGGTGCAGGCGGAGGGCTGTTTGGGGCCGGGGTGTGCCGCGTGTGTTTTCTTTTCTTTCAGGATTAAGGAAAGGCGGATGAGGGACAGCACACGTCTCCATAATCCCACAGTCTCAGACTCGTGACCCACTTTCCTGGAGGAGCGGATGAGGGCGAGACGCGGGTCAAAGACAAAACCAAAGGGCAGGTCGCGGGTCCCTGGGGGCCGCAGGAGAAACAGGGGCCGTTTACTCCTTCTGTCCCTCTGCGTTTGAGGAACGAGTGAGTGATAAACTCAGACTCCTCAGACACACATCTATTCGGGAAGAGGATATAAGGATAAAACCCATGAGGATGGGTCGAGTTATTTGGGGAATTATTAGAAAGTAATCCTCAGGTGTGCTTTGTTTTTTAATACCTAAATGGCCTGGAGTGAACGATTCCTCTTATATGGTGACACACTATCGTTAACATGCTGTATAGTGTTTAACATGTTAGGAATAATTAATAATGGGCTGCTGAATTATTAGACAATGATCCTCAAGTGTGCATTCATTCATTCATTTTCCTTCAGCTTAGTCCCTTATTTATCAGCGGTCACCACAGCGGAATGAACCGCCAACTATTCCAGCATATGTTTTACACAGCGGATGACCTTCCAGCCGCAACCCAGTACAGGGAAACACCCATACACACTCATTCACACACACTCTCATACACTACGACCAATTTAGTTCATCAATTCCACTAAGGCGCATGTGTTTGAAAACCGGAGCACCCGGAGGAAACCCACGCCAACACGGGGAGAACATGCAAACTCCACACAAAACACAAACTGAGCCAGCCGGGACTCGAACCAGCAACCTTCTTGCTCTGAGGCCACAGTGCTAACCATTGAGCCACCATGCCACCCCCTCAGGTGTGCATTATTTTTTTACTAATGTCCTGGAGTAAATTATTCCACTTATACTATGGTTAACACACTCTATGTAGTGTTTAGGAATAATAAACAATGGGCTGTTGAATTATTAGTCAATGATGCACATCTGGGGTGATTATTTTTCATGATGGAAGCTGAGATTGGCTCTCTCAGCGATGCAGTGTCAGACACAATGGATCTAGTGATGTCACTGTGAGGGGTAGGGTTAGGGGTGAGTGCATTAAAAAGCATTGAATGTGAAAACCTCTTGAGAAACGTGAGCGAAAAGCGTCCCGGTGTGTATGCGTTGTTTTCTAATAATTCAATGACCTGGAGTGAATTATTCCTCTTACACAGATAATACAGTGTGTTATGGTGCTATACTGGGTTTAATATGCATTTTAATTATCCTATGATTATACTATGATTCCCGCACTGTATGTAACAAGCTACATACTGTAGTGTTTAACATCTTACAAATAATTGACAATATTCTATTGAATTATTAAAAAATAATTGAGTTGGTGACGTTGTTACACCTAAGATGTGCATTATTTTTCAACTGTTATGCACTCAAAACCTGCTGGAACTGCTTACGGTGTGTGTTTATCTGATAATAACAACACACCTTAAATGCTCATCAGCCAATCACAATTGAGCATTCAATATAACTACCGATTATATGGATAATTCAACACTATGGGTTCAATTCCCAAGAGAAAAACATGAACTGGTCAAATTTCATTGGATGCATCTTGCAATGTAAGCTGTACTGATTAATGGACCAGCAAAATGCTATGCTAACACACTATCCAGCTTACAAAAATGCTGGGTTGTTTTAACCCAAGGTTGGGTTAAATATGGACAAATCCAACCATTGGGTTAAAAAGTGTCATTTAATTAAAAAAAAATTACCCAGCAGTTGGGTTTGTCCATATTGAGGTAAAGTTGGTGTTTTATATTCACACATTCTGTCACGGTCACCAGCGATCCAGCCTGTGCATAAACATGCAGATCGCAACAGACTGCAAATCCGCCATTATATGGACTACAAGATCCAGTCATGCACCACACACACACACCTGCTCCAAGTCTCCATTGATTAGACACTCACAGCTGAAGCTGCTCATGGACTGATTCATGGACTATTTATACAGCGCACACACATCTTTGCTGAGTCTTGTTTTTCTTTTCCCTGCCTTGCTTTCTGTGTATGACCTTTACATTGTTTGTTTGTTTTACGTTGTATGCTGCCTCCCATATTGACCGTCCGCCTGTTTAATGAGCACGACTCTGGATCTGCCTGTATACATCTGTTTGCCCCGAGCGTTGCTTGTCTGACCATTCAAACCTGCATTTGGATCCGCACTTCGTTGTCAGGGTCCTCTTCACATGACACATTCAGACTTTCTCCTTAATAATAGAATTTCTGAAAAGTATTCATTGCAAATTCTAAATAGTGAAATCTTATTAGCAGCCAATGACTATTAAAGTGCAACACTGTTCACACTCAGTTAAATAGTGCTGATGTTGTTTTGAAGTCATACTTACATGTGATTTCAGTCTGAATATTCAAAGTAGCATGGTAAACAATGTATGGAGCTGTCACTGAACAAATGTGCGAATATAGAACCAACTTTACATTTAGTCCAAATTTGACCCAACATTGGGTTACAGCAACCCAGCATTTTTTAAAGAGCAAACAAACCTTATTAAAAAGTTATACTTTCAATGCATGCATTCTCTGGGAATTGAACCCATTGAGCTGACTAATGTAGCAGTGTATACTTAAAAAATCCTGGGTTGATGTAACCCAAAAACCCAACCATTGGGTTAATAAGTGTAATTTAAATCTAATTAAAAATATTAACTCAACTGTTGGGTTTGTTCATATTGAGCCAACATTGAGTCAAGCATTTTTTAGAGGAGTACCCCATAGCCATATCACCCTGCAGCCCAGGACCGGTTACTCACTGAAGTTAAGCAGGGCTGAGCCTGGTCAGTACCTGGATGGGAGACCACATGGGAAAACTAGGTTGCTGTTGGAAGTGGTGTTAGACAGGCCAGCAGGGGGCGCTCAACCTGTGGTCTGTGTGAGTCCTAATGCCCCAGTAGAAGTGAAGGGGACACTACACTGTCAGTGGGCGCCGTCTTTCGGATGAGACGTTAAACCGACGTCCTGACTCTCTGTGGTCATTAATAATCCCATGGCACTTCTTGTTAAGAGTAGGGGTGTAACCCCGGTGTCCTGGCTAAATTCCCTCTCTGCCCTTACGATCATGGCCTCCCAATCATCCCTTATCCACTGAATTGGCTCTATCACTGTCTCTCCACTCCACCTATAGCTGGTGTGTGGTAAAGCACTGGCGCCGTTGTCCTGTGGCTGCCATCGTATCATCCAAGTGGATGCTACACACTGGTGGTGGTGTGGAGAGACCCCCCTCATGATTGTGAAGCGCTTTGGGTGTATGGCCATACACAATAAATGCGCTATATAAATACACATTACATTACATTACATTACATTACGCTATTAAAGGAACTGAGTGTGTTTTTATGTTTCTGCTGAATTGGCTGCACAGTCATTAAGATGCTGAGCTGAGCCTGAACTTGAAATATAAACTTGTATGTCGTATACTGACACATCAGATTTCAATATATGTTATTATAGTATTTAAGAGTATTTGTAATTTCGTTTTTAGATTGCTATAGGTGAATTGGGTAAGCGAAATTGTCCGTAGTGTATGAGTGTGAATGAGTGTGTATGGGTGTTTCCCAGTGATGGGTTGCAGCTGAAAGGGCATCTGCTGTGTAAAACATATGCTGGATAAGTTGGCGGTTCATTCCACTGTGGCGACCCCTGATTAATAAAGGGACTAAGCTGAAAAGAAAATGAATGAATGAATGATTTCTGCAATCTAACAATGCAGATTTCTACCAAATGTAGGTAAAATGTGGACAAACCCAATTGCTTGGTAAATGATATAATTTTATAATTTACCCAGCAGTTGGGTTGTTTATATTTTACCCAAATATATGCTGAAACAGCCCAGCATTCGTTTCTACTGAATCTACTGGCCAGTCATTGAGATGCTGAGCTGAGCCAGTGAAACTCTTAAACCTGAGGAGTCTGGATTTCTGAAAGATCCCATTCAATTCCTTCTTATAATCCTGCATTTAGCACAGATCATCCTGCGGCATAAAGAGATAACGGAGCGCCGCGGTTTCTGGAAATGGGACACGAGAGATCGCCGGCACAAGACTGACCCTCACTCTGACTGACGCGTGCGGATCTGGACTCTCTTTTGTGTGTGTGCGTGTGTGTGTGTGTGTGTGATGATGTCTGATAATCCCTGTCCCTGATCCACTACCAGTCAAAGCAGGCCAAGAACAACAGCACACACACTCATGCACACACACACACACACACACACACACACACACACACACACACACACACACACACACACACACACACACACACACACACACACACACACACACACACACACACACACTCAGCACATCACCATACAAACTTGGTGCTTCAGGTTATATATCTGACATTTTTGTAATATTTTGAAATATTTATATGCAATAATGAGAATAACATGTAAAAATGCTGGGTTGTTGTAACCCAATGTTGGGTCAAATATGGACAAACCAAACCATTGGGTTAAGAAGTGTCATTTAAATTATATTGAAAAAATCTTTACATGACATGTAGTATTTACCGTAGTGTTTTTGAAATGTTGAGGTGATTCTACAGTTGCCGTGGTAACAACAACTATAGTAATTGATCTGTTGTGGTGGTTCTACAGTTGCTATGGAAACACAACAACTATAGTATTTGATCTCTTGTGGTGATTCTACAGTTGCTATGGTAACAACAACAATAGTAACTGATCTGTTGTGGTGGTTCTACAGTTGCTATAGTAACAACAAATATAGTAATTGATCTGTTGTAGTTATTCTACAGTTGCTATGGTAACAACAACTATAGTAATTGATCTGTTGTAGTTATTCTACAGTTGCTATGGTAACAACAACTATAGTAATTGATCTGTTGTAGTTATTCTACAGTTGCTTTGGTAACAACAACTATAGTAATTGATCTGTTGTGGTGATTCGATAGTTGCTATGGTAGCAACAACTATGGTAATTGATCTGTTGTGGTGATTCTACAGTTGCTATGGTAACAACAAATATAGTAATTGATCTGTTGTGGTTATTCTACAGTTGCTATGGTAACAACAACTATAGTAATTGATCTGTTGTGGTGATTCGATAGTTGCTATGGTAACAACAACTATAGTAATTGATCTGTTGTGGTGATTCTACAGTTGCTATGGTAAAACATCAACAATAGTAATTCATCTGTTGTGGTGATTCGATAGTTGCTATGGTAACAACAACTATAGTAATTGATCTGTTGTAGTGATTTTACAGTTGCCATGGTGACACAACAACAATAGTAACTGATCTCTTGTGGTGATTCTACAGTTGCTATGGTAACACAACAACAATAGTAATTGATCTGTTGTGGTTATTCTACAGTTGCTATGGTAACACAACAACTATAATAATTGATCTGTTGTGGTTATTCTACAGTTGCTATTGTAACAACAACTATAGTAATTGATCTGTTGTGGTGATTCTATAGTTGCTATGGTAACAACAACTATAGTAATTTATCTGTTGTGGTGATTCTACAGTTGCTATGGTAACAACAAATATAGTAATTGATCTGTTGTTGTGATTCTATAGTTGCTATGGTGACAACAACTATAGTAATTGATCTGTTTTAGTGATTCTACAGTTGCTACGGTAACACAACAACTATGGTAATTGATCTGTAGTGGTGATTCTACAGTTGCTATGGTAACAGCTAAATTATTATGAAGAAATGACCCAATACTGTAGTTTTCTCCAACTAAAGGGTGGATTATACTAAAACACACCACAGGCTCCATCTGCTGAAACCTGAGTTTGCCACCAGGCTAGTTTTGTGATGGTTAAACAGGTTGCCGTGGTGATGGTGGTAACCGTATCCTCTCTTCAGCATCTGCTGGACGGCAGCACAGAAAACACTGCACATCCCGCAGTTACTGTGTTATTATGGCGCTCGTGAAGTGTTTTGTTATTCTCGTCTGGCAGAAATGATTCTACAGCAGTTTAGTGAATCTCTCTCAGGAGTCCGGAGAGTCTGATGCTGGTTTTAATAGGGCTGTTCTACATCAGAGACGTCCTGCGCACTCACACACATGCCTTATGGATTAAGTTTCAGAGCTAAACACATGATTGCATCAGTTGCATTAACAAGTGTTTTTCTGTAAGACCACCTTGTTTTCTCAGAAAACAAACACACTTTAGAGTGACAGGAGTCTGTTTTACTCATCCAGGGTTAAACTGAACCTGCTACACACACACACTTGTACAGCTATCTGTAGTTTCTCTCCATAGACATGATATTTCTGCTGTACAGACTGTATATTCTCTCCTCTACCACTAAACCCAACCCTCACTGAAACAATCTGCACTTTTACATTTTCTAAATACTTAAAAAATGACCACACAAGGTCAAATATTACTGGTGTTACTATACTTGCGGGGACATTTGGTCTTCATCATGTGATGAATACCAGGATCACACACACATGCTGAATTTTAGTGCCATCATATTGTAAAGTTTGACCCATAACAATGTCATTTCTCTTGTATTACAGGACAGCAGTAGAAGTCTGATTTATGGCAATATATGAAAATGACGTATAGCCTACTGTATGACATCTTCAAGATCAAGCTTAAGTTAGGATTTCGCAGATATAAAAATATATGCAACATATATACACTTACCGGCCACTTTATTAGGTACACCTTACTAATACCGGGTTGGACCCCTTTTGCCTTCAGAACTGCCTTAATCCTTCATGTCAGAGATTCAACTAAATACTGGAAATATTCCTCAGAGATTTTGCTCCATATTGACATGATAGCATCACACAGTTGCTGCAGATTTGTCGGCTGCACATCCATGATGCCAATCTCCCGTTCCACCACATCCCAAAGGTGCTCTATTGGATTGAGCTCTGGTGACTGTGGAGGCCATTTGAGTACAGTGAACTCATTGTCATGTTCAAGAAACCAGTCTGAGATGATTGGCGCTTTATGACATGGTGCGTTATCCTGCTGGAAGTAGCCATCAGAAGATGGAGACACTGTGCTCATAAAGGGATGGACATGGTCAGCAACAATACTCAGGACGGCTGTGGAGTTCATGTGATGCTCAATTGGTACTAATGAACCCAAAGTGTGCCAAGAAAATCTCCCCCACACCATTACACCACCACCACCAGCCTGAACCGCTGATTCAAGGCAGGATGATCCATGCTTTCATGTTGTTGAGGGCAAATTCTGACCCGACCATCCGAATGTGGCAGCAGAAATGGAGACTCATCAGACCAGGCAACGTTTCTCCAATCTTCTATTGTCCAGTTTTGGTGAGCCTGTGTGAATTGTAGCCTCAGTTTCCTGTTCTTAGCTGACAGGAGTGGCACCCGGTGTGGTCTTCTGCTGCTGTAGCCCATCCGCCTCAAGGTTGGACGTGTTGTGTGTTCAGAGATGCTCTTCTGCAGACCTCGGTTGTAACGAGTGCTTATTTGAGTTACTGCTGCCTTCTTCTATGCAGCAGATCGTCTTGACCATGTCTACATGCCTAAATGCATTGAGCTGCTGCCATGTGATTGGCTAATTAGAAATTTGCATTAACGAGCAGTTGGACAGGTGTACCTAATAAAGTGGCCGGTATAATATATATATATATATACACATTATCTTTTTCAGCCGTAAGAAATGTGTAAAAACTAATTATATATATATATATATATATATATATATATATATATATATATATATTTCCCCAGTGCTGTAAAACAAAGCAAGGACATTTTTCACAGCATTTCCTATCGTATTTTTCTTCCAAAGAAGTAAGACTTTCTTACTTCTTTAAGTGTGAATTAAACAAAAAACATACATGTTAATATTATTAGCCCCCATAAAGGAACAGTTCACCAAAAACTAAATACATTCTTTTATTATTTATTTACCCATTTTATTTAACACAAGTTAAGATATTTTGAAAAATGTTGGAAACCTGTGACCATTGACTGCCATAGTATTTGTTTTTCCTTTTAAATGGTTACAGGTTTTCATCTTTCTTCTAAAAAAGAAACACATAAAGGTAGGGGGAGTAAACAGTGTGTACGTTTTCATTTTTGGGTGAACTGACCCTTTAAGATTTTTTTTTTTTTTTTTAGATTGGCTACAAACCACAGTCGTCCAATGACTTGCCTAATTAACCTAATTAACATAGTTACGCCTTTTAAATAGCACGTTAAGCATCTTGCACTATAACTAGTAAAACATCATGCACCATCATCATGGCAAAACCAAAATAATTTAGGGCCATCGATCAGATTTCTGTCCAGTCAGCAGGAAATGTGAAGACGGAAACAACACGATGACATCATTAAATCTTGTTTATCAGATCACAAAAAGCAGAAAAACTGACGCAAGGAAACAAAACAATAAGCATAATAACAATACAATAAAGCAAAAACAATACGGATTACATTAAGACGCGGCAGCATTTGAAACCCATCCGCTGATCTGCATGTACAGTATATGGTGTCTTTGGCACAGAAAACAGGCTCCATATCTCCTCAATGCCAAACTTATTACAGTCAGCTTTTCTGGAGCACATAACACGCATTAGAGACCCGCTAAACCACAGCCAAGGCAATGCAAAATGGCCATTAGCCTAAGGAGCTTGTCTACGCTTGCAGGAATAGTCTTGGGATTGAGAGTTTAAAAAGGTTTTATAGGAGCGCTAAAAGTCTTGCGGATCCCAAAGATGGCCGAGCGGAATCAAAACAATGGGCGGATTTACCAGCTCATCACCCGGAGTCTCTCTCTCTTTTTCTCTTTCCCTCTCTCTCTCTCTGGGCTTTGTGTGGATTTGTAACTTTCTCATTAGGTAAATTGGTCTTTGTGGCAGCCGCTGGATATGCATGTGTGTGTGTGGCTTACTCTTTCTGTAGCTTATAATATAAAAACTCTTACATGGGGAAAGGTCATGGTGCACTGTAGGATTTACCGTAGTAAACTGCTGTAGTATATTACAGAATACACTCTTTTCTACTACTACAGTTCAGTCTTTTGAAGAAATGCATGGTTGTGTTCAACTAACATTGGGTCATTTATTGAGAAACGCAACACTCTAAGAAATGCTGGGTTATTTAAAAGCAAACTGGGTAAAATTAACCCATATATTCATTGGTCCTATTCATTGATTCATCAATTAAAAAAATAACCCAGCAGTTGATTTAGTCCATATTACACCCTGAATTAGGATGAAATAACCCATCATTTTTTAGAGTGAACACTTGGCTTAGAAATGTCATTTCAAAAACCAAATGGTTGGGCTTGTCACTATTTGAACCAATATTGGGTCAAATACTCAGCGTTTGGCTTAAAAATGTCATAAAAAACAATGGTTGGGTTTCTCCAAATTTGACCCAATGTTGGGTAGTATACTATAGTTAACCAATAGACTGTGGTATATTGCATTTATACACTCTACAAAATGCTGGGTTGTTGTAACATGCTGGGTCAAATATTGAAAAACCCAACATTTGGTTTAAAAATGTCATTTCAATGTAATCATTAAAAACACCCAGTAGAGTTTACTACATTTTACTTCAGAATATTGTAGTATACTTGTTTGACCCAATGTTGAGTTACAAAAACCCAGTATTTTGTAACTAACATTGGATCAAAAATTGATAAACCCAAAACTCTAAGAAATGCTGGGTTATTTAAAACCAAATTGGGTAAAATTAGCCTAAACATTAATTGGTCCTATTCATTGATTCATCAATTTTTTAAAAAATTAACCCAGCAGTTGATTTAGTCCCTATTACCACCAGCATTGGGATGAAATAACCCAGCATTTTTAGAGTGAACACTTGGCTTAAAAATGTCATGGTTGGGCTTATTCATATTTGATCTAAAATTGGGTCAAATAACCTGCATTTGGCTTAATAATGTCATATAATGGGGTCATTTATTAAGAAACCCAACACTGTAAGAAATGCTGGATTATTTCAAACCAAATTGGGTAAAATGAATCCATTCAATGAAAAATATTAACCCAGCAGTTGATTTAGTCCGTATTAAATCCAGAATTGGGATGAAATAACCCAGCATTTTTAGAGTAAAGACTTGGCTTAGAAATGTCATTTAAAAAGCCAAATGGTTGGGTTTGTCCATATTTGATTCAATGTTGGGTCAAATAGCCAGCATTTGGCTTAAAAATGTCATTAAAAAAAAAAAAAAATGGTTGGGTTTGTCCATATTTTACCCAATGTTGGGTCAAATACCCAGCATTTGGCTTAAAATCTCATAAAAAAAAACAATGGTTGGGTTTGTCCATATTTGACCCAATGTTGGGTCAAATACCCAGCATTTGGCTTAAAAATATAATAAAAAAACTATGGTTGGGTTTGCCCATATTTTAACCAATGTTGGGTAGTATACTATAGTAAACCAATAGAGTGTGGTACTGTATATTGGATTTGCTCTATACACTCTACAAAATGCTGGGTTGTTGTAACATGCTGGTTCAAATAAAAAAACAACAACAACATTTGGCTTTAATTTTTTTTAAAAGACCAGTGGTTGGGCTTGCCCATTTATATAACCCAACATTTTTTGTTTGTTACAACATCCCAGTTTTTTTGGTAACTTTCTCACTTTCTCTACTACAGTTAAGTCTATAAAAATGTGTGGTTGTATTCAACTAACATTTGGGTCATTTATTGAGAAACCCAACACTCTAAGAAATGATTAAAACCAAATTGGGTAAAATTAACCCAAACATTTACTGCTCTTATTCATTGATTCATCAACAAAAAAAATAACTCAGCAGTTGATTTAGTCTGCATTACACTTAGAATTGAGATGAAATAACCCAGCATTTTAAGAGGGAACACTTGGCTTAGAAAGGTAATTTAAAAAGCCAAATGGTTGGGCACGTCCATATTTGATCCAGTTTTGGGAAGTATACATTACAAGTTACTATGGTAAACCAATAGACTGTCGTATACTGTATTATACACTCTACAAAATGCTGGGTTGTTGTAACATGCTGGGCCAATTTTTGAAAAACCCAACATTTGGCTTAAAACTGCGATTTAAATTTAATAATTAAAAAAGCCCAGTGGTTGGGTTTGCCTATCAACCAAAGATTGGGTCAAATATGCACAAACCCCATTGACCCAGTATTTTGTATTTTGAGTGTAAAAACTCCAACATAGAAATTATTTTAAAAAGTGTCATTTGAATTTAAATAAAAAATAACCCACATTTGACCCAACATTGAGTTAAAGTAACCCAACATTTTTTAGAGTGTAGTATGGAAATCTCTACAAAAACCTGCATTAAAAATGCCTTAGGATTTACCACAGTAAATTACTTTCACTGCAGTGAAAATGGTATACTGAAAAAATTGCTGGGTTGTTGTAACCCAATGTTGAGTCAAATATAAACAAAGACAATGATTGGGTTAAAAAGTGTCATTTAAATAAAAAAAATAAAAAAAAACAACCATTCAGTTTAATTATAATTGACCCAATGTTGATTTACGACAACCCAGCATTGTTACACTGTAAAAAATGCAGGGTTCCACACAATTCATTCATGTTGTCCCAACACAAATTAATAACTTAACACTTTTAACAAATTTATGTGGATTGAACATAAAAAACTTAAGTTGTCCCAATCAAATCTTACAAATTGTGTTGTTTCAGCTCATTTTAATTAAGTAGTTTGAACAAGTAAAAAAAAAAACCAGTTTTTGAGTGTGTTATTGTCATCCTCCATGTTGTCCCAACACAAATTAAGTTAGTTTAATTTATTTACAGGGTGGCTCAGTGGTTAGCACTGTGGCCTCACAGCAAGAAGGTCTCTGCTTCGAGTCCCGGATGGGGCCAGTTGGCATTTCTGTGTGGAGTTTGCATGTTCTCCCCGTGTTGGTGTGGGTTTCCTCCGGGTGCTCCAGTTTCCCCCACAGAACTAAATTGGCCGTAGTGTATGTGTGTGTGTGTGTGTGTGTGTGTGTGTGAGATAGAGTGTGTATGGGTGTTTCCCAGTACTGGGTTGCAGCTGGAAGGGCATCCACTGTGTAAAACATATGCTGGAATAGTTGGCGGTTCTTTCCATTGTGGCGACCCCTGATGAACAAAGGGACTAAGCTGAAGAATAATAATAATAAAAGCAGAATTGAGTTCTTTCAGCTAATTTTAAACAAGTAGTGTGAACAAGCTGCACAAATCTTTTTTTGTTTGATTCCGAGTGTGTTATAGATGTGAAGAAACTGAACAACACGAGCATCATAAGAAGCGTTTCTGGCACAGATGGCTGTTGTTTTTACTGGACAGTCAAACAAATGAAATCAAAAATGGAGTTGTGCATTTAAAGCTCCAAGCTGCTTAGTGAAATCTCATTTTGTCTTGGGTTTTCCTTCTGGATGCGTGCAGTAATAAGCCCTGCCGCTGTGATGTGACGTGGATTAACAGACGCGCTTGATGGAAAAACAGCCTGTTTTTATGCTCTTTCTAGAAACTGTGGACAAAAAACAAGAAAAGAACATTTATTATCTTATAAAGCAGAAGATAAACAATGAGATTTACTGCATGACAAAAGATATGAGTATGGATATTGTTTTCTGGTGATCCCTATAGAGTGTGTTGTGTTCAAATGATGTTTATTTTCATAAAGATTAGATAAATGCATAAATATACCTGACAAACTGTAAAATATACATGCAACACCACACCTTCAGAGCACACGCTCGGTTCAGTAGTCAATTTAACACTTTAATGAAATGAACAAAAATATTTCCTCATTATATAGATAATAAAACTGATATTATTCGAAGTAAAAGAATTATACATATATAATTATTGTAGTGTAATATATTCTAGAAAACGACAGTATTGTGTCGTTTGCTTATATTACTATAGTTGCAGTGTCACCATAGCAACTGTAGAATCACCACAACAGTTCAGTTACTATAGTTGCTGTGTCACCATAGCAACTGTAGAATTACCACAACAGATTAAATACTGTAGTTGCTGTGTTGCCATAGCAACTGTAGAATTACCACAACAGATTAAATACTGTAGTTGCTGTGTTGCCATAGCAACTGTAGAATCACCACAACAGATCAATTACTATTGTTGTTGTGTTACCATGGCAACTGTAGAATCACCACAACAGATCAATTACTATTGTTGTTGTGTTACCGTAGCAACTGTAGAATTACCACAATAGATCGATTACTATAGTTGTTGTGTTACCATAGCAACTGTAATCACCACAACAGATCAATTACTATAGTTGTTGTGTTACCATAGCAACAGTAGAAACACCACAACAGATCATTTACTATAGTTGCAGTGTCACCATAGCAACTGTAGAATCACCACAACATATCAGTTACTGTAGTTGTTGTGTTACCATAGCAACTGTAGAATCACCACAACAGATCAATTTCCATAGTCATTGTGTTTCCATAGCAGCTCTAGAACCACTACAGCAGGACAATTACTATAGTTGTTGTGTTACCATAGCAACTTTAGAATCACCACAACAGATTTATTCAAGTATTTTACTATAGTGTAGCTCAAATAAATTACTAGAGTAGTTTGTTTCAGGAAGCGTGGCTCTCTGCTATCTGAAATGTTTTTTTACCAATGTCTGATGTGACAGAATCAATCAATCAATCAATCAATCAATCAATCAATCAATCAATCAATCAATCAATCAATCAATCAATCAATCAATCAATCAATCAATCAATCAATCAATCAATCAATAATGTTTTATACACAATTATGATATAATAACATACCTGTGAAACTGATAAATATATATTAAATAATGCCAACAGTCACACTTCTCAATTTAAAACATTATCTTTAACACATTATACACACACACTCACACACTCATACACTACGGCCAGTTTAGTTGATCAATTCCCCTATAGCGCATGTGTTTGGACTGTGGGGGAAACTGGAGCACCCGGAGGAAACCCACACCAACACGGGGAGAACATGCAAACTCCACACAGAAACACCAACTGACCCAGCCGGGACTCAAACCAGCGACCTTCTTGCTGTAAGGCCACAGTGCTAACCACTGATCCACCGTGCCACCCATAACAATAATCATAAAACATTATTTTCAATCAATATCCATCATGTAAAACCCTCATCATTATAATGGATATTTAAATAAGCAGATGTTACCGTCTGAAATGTTTGTTTACTGAAGTCTTCCTGAGATGTAAAAGTCCTGCAATTGTTAAATGGATGAGATGTAGTTTAATAATGATAAAACACTGCGGCCGTATTAAACATAACTCTAATCTTCAGGAGATTATTTCCTCAGCTTGTTTGCAATAGTGCAGATTACGCTCAAAACTGTGTGTGTGATTTTATGGCGGCTTCAGAAATGTCAACTTACCTTGAATGTGCACTGCATAAATCTGCGAGTTGTGTTTTTTACCTCACAGGCTGCCTACATTTAACTCAATGCTGAAAAGTTGAATGCAAATCCCTCAAAACATACTGTTCTGTTGACTCCGCTCTTTATTAGATGACAAAAGTCCAGCAAGACCTGCATTTTCACAGGCTCATTAAATAATGATCCCTTAAGCCCACGCAAGCTGCTCACATATTTTCATGTTTGGCCTTGATTTTTTCTTAAATGCAGGGGTATTAAATGCACAAGTCTCTCCAAAATCCACAACAGATGATTTGATTCCTCTTAAGATTCATTAAATAAAGAGTTCCCGTGCCGTCGGCCGCTCTGAATGACAGCAGATTATTGCACACACACACACACACACATATGCTGATTGTTTCCTTATGATGGGAGCAGGAGGAGGGATTCGGGGTCAAAGACAGAAGATGCTGAGCGCTAAAACAATAGGACTGCAGGCACGCCACGCGCCACGACAGATTGAACACTAGTGGAGCGGCTCATTATTCCTGACCGAGCAAAACACAAGCTCCTTATGAGAGTCTGAGGCTTTACGGGGACATTTGTTTTCTGGATGTTACAACCTGAAGTGTGTCACTGGTATAGGGATCTCTGTGTGTGTGTGTGTGTGTGTGTGTGTGTGTGTGTGTGTGTGTGTGTGTGTGTGTGTATGTGTGTGTGTGCATACTTGTTTTTATATCACAGTGGGAACTTGTTGCATCTACGCATCCCACAATTTATAGTGAATACTGTAGTGTTTTTGAATCAGACTGTAGTAAGAAACATGAATGAACCTGCTGTGGCGATTCTACAGTTGCTATGGTAACACAAAAACTATAGTAATCGATCTGTTGTGGTGAATCTACAGTTGCTATGGTAACACAACAGCTATATCGATTGATCTGTTGTGGTGATTCTACAGTTGCTATGGTAACACAACAACTATATCGATTAATCTGTTGTGGTGATTCTACAGTTGCTATAATAACACAACAACTATAGTAATTGATCTGTTGTGGCGATTCTACAGTTGCTATGGTAACACAACAACTACAGTAATTGATCTGTTGTGGTGATTCTACAGTTGCTATGGTAACACAACAACTATAGTAATTGATCTGTTGTGGTGATTCTACAGTTGCCATGGTAACAACAGCTATAATAATGAATCGTGTGTGGTGATTCTACAGTTGGTATGGTAACACAACAACTACAGTAATTGATCTGTTGTGGTGATTCTACAGTTGCTATGGTAACACCACAACTGCAGTAATTAATCTGTTGTATGTGTACTTGTTTTTATATCCCAGTGGGGACTTTAACCTGAATGCACACAGACACATGTGACTTCTGACATCATAGGGACCAAAATTGAGGTTCCCAAGGGGAAACATTCTTATAAATCAGACAGAATAAAAGTATTCAGAAGATCTTTAAACATAGGAACAAGTCTGTGTGTGCACATATACATCTATGTTATGTTTGTGTGTGTGTGTGTGTGTGTGTGTGTGTGTGTGTGTGTGTGTTAAACATCCCAAGGACATTTTTCAAAGTATTTCCAATCCTATTTGTCTTCTTTAGAAAGTCTTATTTCTCTTAGTTTGGCCCGAAAAAAATGTATTTACATAATTTTAAAAGGCTGTGGTCAATTATTTATTGGTGAAAACTGATTAATATCTGTGGCTCAGGGTTTGTGAACTCTACATGTTGTTTACTCTGTGACTTGCATGTAATTTGTCTTTTTTTTCTCCTTGTTTTCCACCTTTGCTAAGTGACCTTGGCTTTGAAGACGTGCAATAAAACACATTATTATTATTACATATTACCTCATGGGGCGTCTGCAGCTGCAACACTGTAAATATTCTATTATTCAAGTCCATTATTAATTCCACATAATGAGAAAAGCTCTGAAACCTTTTTATATGTTGTGCAATCTTAATCTGAAGACACAGAAATGCAAAGCTTGGACCCAATGCTTTTCAATTGTAAATGCACAACCACTATAGTAATTTATAGTGAATACTGTAGTGTTTTTAAACCATACCATGACAAAGAACGTGAATAAACATGTTGTGGTGATTCTACAGTTGCTATGGTAACACAACAACTATACTAATTGATCTGTTGTGGTGATTCTACAGTTGCTATGGTAACACAACAACTATAGTAATTGGTCTGTTGTGGCGATTTTACAGTTGTTATGGTAACACAACAATTATAGTAACTAATCTGTTGTGGTGATTCTACAGTTGCTATGGTAACACACCAACTATAGTAATTGATCTGTTGTGGTGATTCTACAGTTGCTATGGCAACACAACTATAGTAATTGACCTATTGTGGTGATTCTACAGTTGCTATGGTAACACAACAACTATACTAATTGATCTGTTGTGGTGATTCTACAGTTGCTATGGTAACACAACAACTACAGAAAATGATCTGAGGGTGGTGATTCTACAGTTGCTATGGTAACACAACAACTATACTAATTGATCTGTTGTGGTGATTCTGCAGTTGCTATGGTAACCCAACAACTAAAGGAATTGATCTGTTGTGGTGATTCTATAGTTGCTACGGTAACACAACAACTGTATTAGTAATCTGTCATGTTGATCCAACAGTTGCTATGGTAACACGACAACTACAGTAATATAAACAAATGAGCCAATACTGTAGTTTTCTACAACTATTATACTACAATTCACCACAGTTTACTGTAAAAAAATAAAGCATCCTATAGTATTTATTATATATTATTATTTATTATATATAACATATTTTTCCTCTGTCTTCTAAGTGTCTTTTTTTGTATACATGTATTTTGTTATGTGCGTAACTTATACTGCTAAACATTATTTATTGTGCTTAGAGAAGGTAATGTAAAGGTACAGTCAGGTTTATTTCTTGTACAGATCTGTTGCGCCCTCTAGTGGAGAACAGACAAAAACACTACAAAAAGCAGAGCTCGGAGGCATTTAACTCTCTCTTTCCAAAACTTTAAGTTTGTTAATTCTGTTAAACACAAAGGAAGATATTTTGAAAAATGTTGGAAAGTAGCCATATATAGCCGTTGACCTCTTATAGGATTTATTTTAGCCATTGTTTGCAGTTTAAAATATACATATATTATGCTCTATATTTATTCTTACAAATATAATATACCATTTTGTTTCCTAGTAATATCTTATTATATTTTTGCTGTAACAATTGTCATTAATAAGAGCTGGTGTGCGAATGACGAGTGATAATATCAGATAATATCATAATGATCATTGCATTTGTCTTAGCGAATGTGGTCTCTTCAGCAATAAGCAATCAGTAATTCTTTCTTAATTGTCGACTGTTCGTTTAAAAGATTCACTGTTGCCAAATATTTCTATCAAAAACAAACAATATAGACAGTATTGGAATCACTAACTTTATACTTCCTCATTCCACTTTATTACTCCACAAATTATTATTGCTGTCTGTATAGACCATTTCAATGTGGTCATGTCATTGGCCCATGAATATTTCCTGCTTGTTATCAAACTATAACTGTAACAAGAGGCAATTCAACTATAACCTAATGTTAAAACAGCTAAAATACCATTATTTATCAATATGCGGCTCTTTTTGGATTCTGGGAAGCCATAGAAATTCAAAATGTAAAACAGGAAGGACCATTCTTTTTGTTCACATCCATCAAAATGGTTTGTAGTATTGCTGTAAAAACTGTGCAGTGTCGCTTAAATGCTTAAAATGATTAGATCTGGCAACACGCAGAAGCGGCGGCTGCAGCAGCGCCCTCTACAGCTTGAAAAGGGACATTCTGCGACTTAATGAATCAATCATAGAACTTCACATTTTATTTTTAATATACAAAAATACTTATGTCCGAGCCTGTCGATGTCTACCGGTTTCCAGTATACTTCATAATATCTTTATTTGAGTTGAACAAAAAAAAAAGAAACTCATTTTTGTGTGAACTGTCCCTTTAAATAATCAAAGCGTCATCATGAAACAGCTTTGCGTAAATTAGCTTGCTGTCCAAACTTCCAGAACACACACACACACACACACACACACACAGACACACACACACACACACACACACACACACACACACACACACACACACACACACACACACACACACACACACAAAGGCATGCATTATTCCCCCAAATTCCTCAGGAAAACCCCAGATCTGTACAAACTAACAGGCCTCAGAACACAAACCACAGACTTTCTGAAACCTACAGCCAACATTATAAAGAAATGAGTATTATATTCACTACAAAAAAGTCTGCTATCACTTAATTTTGATGGTCCCTTTAACGCATTTTGTTGAATTTAAGTTACATTGCGCCAACTAATTCTCATTAGATTATAAGTAGACTGTTATGATGGGGTTAGGGTTAGTGAGCAGTATCAGCATACTGATACTCAAATGAGAAGTAATTGGCATAGTCGCAATGCAACTTTTAGTCAACAAAATTTCAATAGGGACCATCAAAATGAAGTCTTACCAAAAATCATACTTTTTTCTAAAAAAATATCTAAAAATTCATTTTAAAATTAATAATAAGTTAGCTTGTTTTAAATTCCCCTTTAATTTCCCCTTACTTTTTTATTTGTCTAAAAATGGTTCTTGATTTAAGATTTTTATTTGTTTGAGATATTTGGACTAGAAGCAAGACAAAACATATAAGTGGAAAAAATATATTTTGATATAATTTTTATAATTTATATTAAATGTATATTATATTTTTTATTTTTACAACTGCATCAGAATAACTAATAGAGACGAAAAGATAATATTTCACTAAACACAAAGTTTATACTCAATATCTAACATTATAGACAAAACGTGGCCATTTAAAGGAAGATGTCACTAAAAATATTGCATTTCCTCATTGTTTATTCACACTGAAGTGTAAATACAGTGTTTTTGGATCATACTAAACTGCAGTATTTATTATAATATCTACAACTCTTAAACGAATGCTCCAGCATACTGTAGTGTTAACAGTATAGAGTATAGTGTGAACTGATATACTGTAACATACATTAGTTTTACGGCAGTAATCTGTGGTGTGTTGTAGTATAATATACCCTACAGTTGTAGAAAACTACAGTATTTGTTTTTACGACTATAGTTGTTGTTTTACTATAGCAACTGTAGAATCACCACAACAGATCAATTACTATAGTTGTTGTGTTACCATAGCAACTGTAGAATAACCACAACAGATGAATTACTATAGTTGTTGTGTTACCATAGCAACTGTAGAATCACCACAACAGATCAATTACTATAGTTGTTGTGTTACCATAGCAACTGTAGAATAACCACAACAGATCAATTACTATAGTTGTTGTGTTACCGTAGCAACTGTAGAATCACCACAACAGATCAATTACTATAGTTGTTGTGTTACCGTAGCAACTGTAGAATCACCACAACTGATCAATTACTATAGTTGTTGTGTTACCATAGCAACTGTAGAATCACCACAACAGATCAATTACTACAGTTGTTGTGTTACCGTAGCAACTGTAGAATCACCACAACAGATCAATTACTGTAGTTGTTGTGTTACCATAGCAACTGTAGAATCACAACAAGATCAATTACTGTAGTTGTTCTTTTACCATAGCAACTGTAGAATCACAACAAGATCAATTACTATAGTTGTTGTGTTACCATAGCAACTGTAGAATCACAACATGATCATTACTATAGTGGTTGTTACCATAGCAACTGTAGAATCACCACAACAGATTATTACTATAGTTGTTGTGTTACCATAGCAACTGTAGAATCACCACAACAGATGAATTACTATAGTTGTTGTGTTACCATAGCAACTGTAGAATCACCACAACAGATCAATTACTATAGTTGTTGTGTTACCATAGCAACTGTAGAATCACCACAACAGATCAATTACTACAGTTGTTGTGTTACCGTAGCAACTGTAGAATCACCACAACAGATCAATTACTGTAGTTGTTGTGTTACCATAGCAACTGTAGAATCACAACAAGATCAATTACTGTAGTTGTTCTTTTACCATAGCAACTGTAGAATCACAACAAGATCAATTACTATAGTTGTTGTGTTACCATAGCAACTGTAGAATCACAATATGATCATTACTATAGTGGTTTTGTTACCATAGCAACTGTAGAATCACCACAACAGATCAATTACTATAGTTGTTGTGTTACCATAGCAACTGTAGAATCACCACAACAGATCAATTACTATAGTTGTTGTGTTACCATAGCAACTGTAGAATCACCATAACAGATCAATTACTACAGTTGTTGTGTTACCATAGCAACTGTAGAATCACCACAACAGATCAATTACTATAGTTGTTGTGTTACCATAGCAACTGTAGAATCACCATAACAGATCAATTACTACAGTTGTTGTGTTACCGTAGCAACTTTAGAATCACCACAACAGATGAATTAATATAGTTGTTGTGTTACCATAGCAACTGTAGAATCACAACAAGATCAATTACTATAGTTGTTGTGTTACCATAGCAACTGTAGAATCACAACAAGATCATTACTATAGTTGTTTTGTTACCATAGCAACTGTAGAATCACCACAACAGATTATTACTACAGTTGTTGTGTTACCATAGGAACTGTTGAATCACCATAACAGATCAATTACTATAGTTGTTGTGTTACCATAGCAACTGTAGAATCACCACAACAGATCAATTACTATAGTTGTTGTTACCATAGCAACTGTAGAATCACCACAAAAGATCAATCACTATAGTGGTCGTGTTACCATAGCAACTATTGAATCACCACAACAGATTAATTCAAGTGCTTTAATGTAGTATGGTTCACAATCATTATAGTAGTTATTATAAATGAGTATAGTATTTATATCATGTGTGACACTGGAAAAATAGGTTTATCAAATTACAGTAAAATCCTGCCTTTTAGTATTCTTACGTGTGGATTAATGCTGACAAACAGAGCTGCGTGAGTTACTAGCGCCATCTAGCGGTGCTGTGCTGATTGAGTCTACTGAGCTCACTGAATTCTTCATCTAGAATAACTTTATTTTACAGAGTTTTGATTTAAAAAAATAAGAAATCCTTATAAAATATAGAGATTTTGGAGACACACACACACACACACACACACACACACACACACACACACACACACACACACACACACGTCTATAAACTGACTTTTTGAAATTTCAACGTTCAACAAATATACAAAGATATACAGCAAACGTATAAACCACAATAACAACAAACCATAGAGAACAGAACATTCTGAAGAACAAAATGCCATGGGAAATACAAAACTACAATGATATAATGGTCACAGTCACGGTCAAAAGGTCACAGAGAATACAGTCAACTGCATGTTACAGGAAAGACACGATATATATGATAAGATTCACATAGTGTTATCGATTTTAACGTCGCTGGACACACACACACACACACACACACACACACACACACACACACACACACACACACACACACTTTTTTAAAATTAGAATGTTCAACAAGAATACAAATATATACAGCAAAGACATAGTTAGGTGCATATTATTAGCACTTAATTCTCTGAGCACAAACAGTTCCTCTGTTATTGATCACTTGTGTGTATTGCCTCTTCTAGTTGAATTGCTGAAATGCATCTGCTAAATGACTGAATGTTAATGTAAATTATAGAAAGCAGACTGTATTATAGGATTAAAATGTTATTTACATGTACTGTTTTAAAAGATTTACAGCTTTAAGAGTTAAAAATTTTGCTGGAGGCACACACAAACAATTTATTATTATTTAATACTTCATTTTTATTAGAATTAATATATATATAAAGCAAAGCAAAGGTATAATTAATGCATATTATCATATAAGGACTTGATTCTCTGAGCACAAGCAGTTCCTTTATATAATCATCATCACTCCTTGTATTGCCTCTTCTTGTTGAATCGCTGAATATAAGATTATGAGATATATAAGAAATAAAATTCACACAGTGTTATTGATTGTGAAGCTTTACCATTGCTGGAGGCGCGCGCAGCCGCGCACACGCGCACACACACACAGCTTTCTGCTCAGCATCGTCACTAAGAGGAGGGACTTGCCTTTTATGGTTTATTTCCACAATACCTCACTTCCTCAGCAGAAACACACACACACACACACACACGCACGCACACACTGAGGACTGAAGGGCTCCAGAGGAACAGGGAAGCGGTCAGCTGGAGCTCCTCTGCGGATCCTCCATGGCTCAGGCAGCGGGCGCCGCGGACTCGGATCCGGCCACTAAGCGCCTGCACTCCAGGTAAGATTCTTCGGGGCTCTGGGGGTCTGGTGGAGCGTCAGCGGGGCGATCTGGAGGCTCTGCCGGCGACGGAGGCCCTCCGCTCGTCTTGTAGACGTGGGCATGACGGTGCTGGAGACGGGCTGTCAGATCCAGCGCGCAGATTTGTAGAAAACAGACCTTCTATATCTTCTCAAACCATACACGTGTGTGCCCGGTCAAAGGGGCAGTTCACACAAACATATCATTTTAGCTCTCTCAAGTCATTGCATAGCTCTTTTAAACACAAGAGAAGATATTTTGAAGAATGTGTGAAACCGGTAGCCATTTATGTTTTGATTTAAGCCATCCCATGAATGTGTGTGTGTGTGTGTGTGTGTGTGTGTGTGTGTATTTGTATATATTCCTCACATAATTTCCAATGAATATTTTAGAGTGCCCTTTAAAGGGTTAAAGTAGGCCTATATATATATATATTCGTTCATTAATTTTCTTTTCAGCTTAGTCCCTTTATTAATCAGGGGTCGCCACAGCGGAATGAACCGCCAACTTATCCAGCCCATGTTTTTACGCAGCGGATGCCCTTCCAGCTGCAACCCATCTCTGGGAAACATCCATACACACTAATTCACACTCATACACTACGGACAATTTAGCCTACCCAATTCACCTGTACTGCATTTCTGTACATGCAAACTCCACACAGAAACGCCAAGTGACCCAGCCGAGGCTCAAACCAGCGACCTTCTTGCTGTGAGGCGACAGCATTATCTACTGGGCCATTGCGTCGCCTAATATATATATATATATATATATTAATATTAATTTAAAGGGGTAGTTCACACAAATAATATAATGTAATCACTTTAATCAAGGGAACCCAAAATTTAATGAGGTTTTTCTCTTTTAAACACAAAAGAAGATATTTTAAAGAATGTTGGAAACCGGTAGTCATTTACATCAATAGTTGAATATTTACTCATGACTAATTGTCGCATTTAATATATTATATTATATAGTATAAGTAAAATCTAATGTGTGTAATGTTTATATTTAGTACATATAAATACAAACATCTATGAATGTGTGTGTGTGTGTGTGTATGTGTTTATATATAACTTTTATTTTATGCGCAATTAGTCACGATTAATCAATAAACAGCACTAATCTTTAGTAGAAAATTCAAATACTATGAATGGAAGTCAATGGCTTCTAGTTGCAAACATTCTTCAAAATATCTTCTTGTGTGTTTAAAAGAAAAAAAAATCAAACATAATTAGAGCAAGTGTAAATGATGACACCATTTACATTTTTGTGTGAACTGTCACTTTAATGCCAGGTAAGATCAGGTAAATAATCACACTATTAAAAATGCTGGGTTGTCCAAAACATACATTGGGTCAAATATAGACAAACCCAACATTGGGTTCATTCATTCACTCACTTTCTTTTCGGATTAGTCCCTTTATTAATCAGGGGTCCCCACAGTGGAATGAACTTATCCAGCATTTGTTTTTACGCAGCGGATGCCCTTCCAGCTGCAACCCATAACTGGGAAACACCCATATACTCTCATTCACACTCATACACTATGGCCAATTTAGTTAATCAATTCCCTTATAGCACATGTGTTTGGACTGAGGAAAACTGGAGAACCCGGAGGAAACCCACGCCAACCCGAAACTTCACACAGAAACACCAACTGAGGCTCGAACCAGCAACCTTCATGCTTTGAGGCGAGAGTTCTACCCACTGCGGCACCCCAACATTGGGTTATTTTGTGTTATTAGGTTTATAATAAAAATACATGGCTAAGAAATAAATAATTATATTTAGTTTTCTCTGAAGCAAGTAAAAATCCTTTCCTTATCGTTTAGCCCTGTGTAAGTCTGAAGTTTCATTCATAGTGGTCCTCAAAGCTCTTTAAATTTGACTTGATGAAGCCCGCAGGAATAAAATCTTTGTTTTGGTGCAGCACATGTCACAAATCAGACTTGAGGTCAGTTTTTAGGCTGTTTTTCTCTGTTGGAGGACATTTGCATGTTCAGCCCTGATGTTTGCATACATGCCGGACAGTTACACAGAACATTTAACAGCATTCAGCAGTGGAGCTTCCTCCGGTTTTCTTTCTGATAGTGCGCTGATATTCTCGCCCTTCACTGGGGGATTCACTAATGCATGAGTGTGTAAAGCGAAACATCTGCTTCTCCTGTCAACTGTCTGACGCTGTGTTCCTGTGACATGTGGAGCAGTGTGTCATTTAACCCTCCTGCTGACTTATTGGTCAAAAATATTACACATTTATCACTTGTGTGCTGTTGGGTCATTTTCATCCCCTCTGGGCTGATTTTGAGTCTTAATTTGGCCACAACTTTCAGTATTTCAGCCATAGACTGTAAAAGATATGGACGTAGTATCCGTGACGTCACCCATAGGTTTATGAAGAACCCAAAAGAAGCTAGAAGGCGTGGCCGACCGTCGACATTTTGTTCGCGCGTCATCGCACCAACCCCGAGCATACCATACAAGGGCAAAGAGGCGGAGCGTGAGCGGAGCTACAGACGCATGCTGGCATTCTGCTTAGACGGGCTTTCCTAAGGGAGAAACGCTTAATACTTCATCACCTGCGACTCGTTTGTGTTCTGACCACATGTGCTTGGTTGTACACTTCATCAATAAAGTGTTTAGACTTTTAAAAACAGTTTCATAAGCAACGTCATAAGTGCAATGCTTAGTGGCTCAATGCATTACACACTGAGCCACTATAAGCATTGTGCTTATGACGTTTTTCAACAGGAGGAAAGTGCGAATGACTTCCAAACACTTCAGATATAGTCTGTGTTAGTAAATGCAAGACTAATTATGAAGTCCAGGCAGAACACTGTATGACAACGCTTCAGATGACTGTTCTAGAGCCTACAGCTAATAATCTGTCAGATTCTGGAGTGCAATACAGCTCTAAAGAACATCATAAATGATAAATGATCTTAAATAAAACAAATACATTCATAGAGATGGTATATAATATCATTCACCTGGCAAATTGAGGCCACGTGAATGGCTTGTGAGCACAATTAAGTGCACACAGCATGCTATATCATCTGATAATTGCAGGAAATAATTCCAAAAGGCAGCTGACTGTGTATAGTCACATAAAACAACACAACAATACGACGAATATGCCGAGATCAGCGGCTAATCAGCCGTAATCAGCTGAGGTGAAGTGACGGCGACCAGCGAGACCTAGCTGTCACTCAAGTGGCCACGCCCTTAATTATGCAAACTTAATATAACCTAATATAAAGGAAACGGATGAGTTATAAAAAAATTCACCCCCTCACAGTTGTCATGAAGGGTAATAGTAGCTATATGATCCAAAATAACTCTTTGCACCAGGCTGTAAACACCTTTATTCTGCTGTAAAGTTGGCCATTCTAACAGTGGGCTCAATAGAAAGTTGCTCTATTATGGAGTTTCAGTTACATCTGTATTGGCTTCCCGAGGGAGAGCAGGAGGTTGCCGCTTGATTTCAGCAAGTGTGATGATTTCTGCTGATAAATCTTGTCTTGACACATGCTTTGAAAGTTTTCACAACTCAACAATACACTCCCCTTTGGTGATGTCGGGCCTGTTTTTACCCCATTGACCTCTAATATAATCACATTTATTGATTGCAGAGGCATGACAGCAGATAATCATGCATTTTTAAGTGTGGCTTGTTTGTAATGTTGGGAGGAGGAATCATTTGTGATTTGTTTTCTATAGCTATCGAGCGCTTGCTTATTGCTGGATTGGTGGTTCGTCAGCTTCTGTTCACATATTTATCAACAGTAGAATGTAATCGTTAAGCTGTGCATGACTCTGCACCACAACACCAGTAATCAGGGTCAGTTATGATTCATAATCTATAAGCTGCATATATAAGCTTTGCATTGGTGTATGATTTGTTAGGATTGGACAATATTTGGCTGAAATGCAGCTATTTGAAAATCTGGAATCTAAGGATGGTGTGGCACGATGGCTCAGTGGATAGCCCTGAGCAAGAAGGTCTCTGGTTTGAGTCCCGGCTGGGTCAGTTCGTGTTCCTGTGTGGAGTTTGCATGTTCTCCTCGTGTTGGTGTGGGTTTCCTCCGGGTGCTCTGGTTTCACAGTCCAAACACATGCGCTATAGGGGAATTGATCAACTAAATTGGCCGTAGTGTACATGTGTGAATGAGTGTGTATGGGTGTTTCCCAGTACTGGGTTGCAGCTGGAAGTGCATCCGCTGTGTAAAACATGTGCTGGAATAGTTGGCGGTTCATTCCACTGTGGTGACCTCTGATAAATAAGGGACTGAGCTGAATGAAAAATGAATGAATGAATTTGAGGATTTGAGAAAATTGGGTTTATAGTTGTGCAAATTAAACACTTAGCTATTTATATTACTAATAAAACAAATGATGAAATGTACAGAATGTCTTCATGGAACATGATCTTAATATTCGAATGATTTTTGGCAGTAAAAATATAATTTTGACTCGTTCAAATAATTCGCTTTTCCTTCAAAAATACCCGTGCAACGTTAGACGCACACATGTGCTCTATAGTCACTCATATCAACCTCATCAGATCATGATTCAGTTTATAATCTGTGTATTTCTAACAGTTAATGAAGTGACCGGAGTGGAAAACATCATCACTTTACAGCGTTTACAGTCAGTAGTGATGTGCTTTCTGTCAACAGTGTTTTCTATATGGACTGTTTTTAATCATAACAGAGTTTAAGTCAGTGTGTTAAAGCCAGCGTCAGTGCAGATGTAACCCAGCAAGCATTATTAGTGTTTAAATAAAGTCTAATAGAGGTCTTGGCTAAAGCACAGCTAGATATGGGCTAGGCATGGGCCGGTATAAGATTCTGATGGTATGATAACCTTGGATTAAAATATCACGGTATCACGGTATTGTGATTACTGCTCTAAAATATATTCTTTTTAAATGTCTGTGTAAAATACTAAAGGTTTTTTCCCCTTTGAACACAATATATTTTATTTTGAGAAACATTTATAATATTTTGGAGCAGTAAACATGTCAGGCTAAATAATGAAAATGATTCATTGACGTCTGCTGTCTTCATTAGTTTCAAAAACACAGATTTATTTACAATTTAAAATGGCATCTTTGGATATCTTTTCTGCTGGAGATGCTGTTGTTAAAAAAAAAATGTAAAAAGAAAAATCTTACACACACCTTAGGAACGGTATTAGAGAATATTTTGGCGGTATGATAACCTTGACTTTTCCAAACCGCGGTATACCTTGAAAACGGTTATCAGCCCATGCCTAATTTGGCCTGTCGGCGACAATTGAATAGATGAATAGCTCAAACTATACTGGAAACTAGACTTTCAAATCTGTGTTTTATTTAACATTAATAGTTAATTTGCTGATTAATCTAGTCATTAAATAAAGTTACTATTTGACTTTGTAACACTTGAATCATTTTTATTTTTTATACTTTGCATTGAATTCTGGATGTGGTTTTCTATGTTGTGTATGTGTAAGTCTGTGGTATTGGCAGATCTGTCCAAAGAATTTGATGGCTATTAGAAAGTGTGGCTGTAGTTTTAGTTTGGCTGTATTGTTTTTCCTCGCAGTCTTTCACGCTGACTAGAAGCAGGAGTTCAGATTAAACTTGTGCTTTACATTTCTGTTTCTGTTTGCTGTCCATCAGCTGAAGGAGGCTTTTCTGGGATCTTTTCCAAGTTTACATCATGTATTGCTAATTATTTTAACAAAAATGAATACAATCTGATGATTAAATCGTAAATAAGTTAAGATTTCGTCTGTATGTATGTATAGGGATTGAGGGAAATATGTGCTCTAGTTGTCATTAGGATGGAAAATGTTTGTTGACCTGGCAACCCTGAACACACTTAAAGAGACAGTTCAACTAAAAATAAATAAATAATTCATTCATTCAGGCGACGCAGTGGTGCAGTAGGTAGTGCTGTCACCTCACAGCAAGGAGGTCGCTGGTTCGAGCCTCGGCTGGGTCAGTTGGTGTTTCTGTGTGGAGTTTGCATGTTCTCCCTGCGTTCGCGTGGGTTTCCTCCGGGTGCTCCGGTTTCCCCCACAGTCCAAACACATGCAGTACAGGTGAATTGGGTAGGCTAAATTGTCCATAGGGTATGAGTGTGAATGAGTGTGTATGGGTGTTTTCCAGAGATGGGTTGCAGCTGGAAGGGCATCCGCTGCGTAAAACATATGCTGGATAAGTTGGCGGTTCATTCCGCTGTGGCGACCCCGGATTAATAAAGGAACTAAGCCGAAAAGAAAATGAATGAATGAATTAATTAATTATTTTTCTTCAGCTTAGTCCCTTATTTATCATGAGTCACCACAGTTGAATGAACCGGCAACTATTTCGGCATTTGTTTAACACAGCGGATGCCCTTTCAGCTGCAACCCAGTAATGGGAAACACCCATACACACTCATTCACTCACGCACTACGGACAATTTAGTTGATCAATTCCCCTATAGCCCATGTGTTTGGACTGTGGTGGAAACCGGAGCACCCGGAGGAAACCCACGCGAACGCAGGGAGAACATGCAAACTCCACACAGAAACACCAACTGATCCAGTCGGGGCTCGAACCAGCGACCTTCTTGCTGTGAGGCCAAAGTGCTAACCACTGAGCCACCGTGCCGCCCCTATTTACTCAATATATACTGTCCTCAATATTTCAGTTTCTTTCTTTTATTGAATGCATATTTTGAAGAATGCTGATAACCACTGACTTCCATAGCAGGAAAAACAGATACCATGGGAGTCAGTGGTTACAGGTTTTCAACATTTTTCAAAATGTCTTTTTTTGTGTTCAACAGAAACTCATGAAGGTTTGGAAAAAAGTGAAGTGAGAGTAAATGATGTCAGAATTTCTATTTTCTGGGTGAACTGTCCCTTTAAGCACTAACTGTGTGGTTTATCCTGTGGAAAGTAGAAGTGTAAATCAGACTATATGAAGACTTGTTTTTACTCCATTTGTTTGAGTTGCCTGACGTGGCTCTGGGAGCTGTTTTACTTGGCTGAGGTGCTGGAGTCTTGGCTTTGAACTCTTCTGCAGCTGAATTACAGTACTATGCTCTAATATGTGACTCGGTGTGCAGAATAAACCTCTAGAGCTTCCCGTTTCTGAGGTCATGTGATGCACATGGTCACATGACCTCATTAAACTGTGCTCAACAAATGCTCATTGATGATGGTGATGATGGTGATGATGATGATGATGATGTTCTCTCTTGTCCACTGCACTTTTTGTCCTATATTCCCAGTGTTTTTAGTGGTGTGCAGTTACTCATGCATCTATATTTCAGCATAAACAGCAGCTCAGATTGGCTGGTGATGGTGTCAGTGAGTGTATAACCTTATTTCATTCAGTAGGTGAGTGTAATGATGTCAGAACACTCAGCTAATTACTAAATGCTCCACTTTAATCCCAGTTGTTCCAAATCTCATTAGCTGTAATTCTGGATTAACCGGCGAGTAATCCACCAGACCATTAGAAAGAGCAGTTGCAGGAGCCGTGCCTGATTAATCAAAGGGAGGATCTATCCCACATGGAAAATAATACACTATAATAAAGTTATAGTACACACTACGGTAATTTTGAACTATACTGTAGTAAAGTACTTGAATTATTCTGTTGTGGTGATTCTATGGTTGCTGTGGTGACAGCGACTATAGTAATCGATGGGTTGTGGTGGTTCTACTATTGCTATAGTAACACAACAGCTATAGTAATCGATCGGTTGTGGTGGTTCTACAGTTGCTATGGTAACACAACAACTATAGTAATTGATCTGTTGTGGTGATTCTACAGTTGCTATGGTAACACAACAACTATAGTAATTGATCTGTTGTGGTGATTCTACAGTTGCTATGGTAACACAACAACTATAGTTATTGACCTATTGTTGTGATTCTACAGTTACTATGGTAACACAACAACTATAGTAATCAATCTGTTGTGGTTATTCTACAGTTGATATGGTAACAACTATAGTAAGTGATCTGTTGTGGTGATTCTACGGTTGCTATGGTAACAACTATAGTAATCGATCTGTTGTGGTGGTTCTACTGTTGCTATAGTAACACCACTATAGTAATCGATCTGTTGTGGTGATTCTACAGTTGCTAGGTAACAAGTATAGTAATTGATGTTTTGAGAGGTTCTACTGTTGCTATGATAACTATAGTAATGGATCTGTTGTGAATCTACTGTTGCTATGGTAACAGCAAATATAGTAATTGATCTGTTGAGGTAATTCTATGGTTGCTATGGTAACAACAACCATACTAATTGATCTGTTTTGGTGATGCTATGGTTGCTATGGTAACACAATAACTGTATTAAGCACTCTGTTAAGGTAATTCTACGGTTGCTATGGTAACAAAAAACTACAGTAATATACTATAGGGAAAATTATAGTACAACAACAACACACCACATTTTACTGTAGTAAAACCTAAAGTATACTACAGTACAGTTTATTAGTTCACTATAGTTAATACTAGAGTATGCTGGATACTATGTGCTATATGTAGATACTATAACATATATAGAGTATAACTCACTTTACTGCAGTGTGGTTCAAAAACAGTACTGTAGTATTTTTGCTTTGCCTTTGGATTGGAGTGTAGCCTACCTGCTGCTTCACACTGAACTCCTCACAGTGGTTTAGTTCACAGTGTGGAGCATTAAATATTGATGCAGGATCTCGGCCTGCTGTTTAATTGGCAGTCTGAGGTTGTGAAACGCTGTAAAGTGACACGAGACTAAATCTCACACACGCTTAGATCAAACGCCTGCATGTCAGGGAATCATGGCCTTTGTGTGTGTGTGTGTGTGTGTGTGTGTGTGTGTGTTGTGCTGTGTGTGTGTGCGCTGTGTGTGTGCTGTGAGACCTGATGAACTACTGTGAAGAGATCAGTGTCAAACCAGCAGGTGATAATAGTGCTGTGTGATTTGGAGGAAATCTAGAATTGAGTTTTTGTATTTGTTTAGCCGTTTAACTTTGTAAAGACAAGCTTCTGCTCAATATTAGATACAAGGAGTACAACATGCTTTAACTCTATTGATTACATGCCTCTCTGGAATACTTGATTCTGATAGCTCAAGACAATCCAATGACCTTTATTTAATATTCCAATCATTTTTGCCATTACAAAAGATGCATTCAATGTATTTTTGTCTATTCCAGCGAATAAACCCATGCACCTTAAAATTTCTCATACAGATTAGCTGCATTTATAGTGTTTGTTTTATACTGTGAAGGAATGCAGAACCACTCTAATGTTCTTTAGGGAGCTCATGCATATTTTTTTAATCAATAAAGTAATCCATTGGCAATGCATTTCACCAATTTAAAATAAATATTTGATATAGTTACAGGAGGAAACGAACAAAATGTCTTCATAGAACATGATCTTTACTTGATATTCTAATCATTTTTGGCTTAAAATGGATCATTTTGACTCATACATTATATTGCATAGACTATTCCAGCAAATATTCCCATGCAACTTGAGATTTCTATATACTTAAAGACAGATTCGTTGCATTTAATGTGGTTTTAAGATTGCATAACTCCAATTTTCTTTAGCAAATGCATGCATACTTTTTTATCAGTAAAATTTGTTCAAATTAAGCTCTTAGCAATGCTTGTTAATAATTAAAAATATTTTTTCTATGTTTACAGTAGTATAATATGATCTTTCCTTAATATTTTAATAATGTTTGACACAAAAAATGATAGTTTTTACATTTTACAATGTATTTTATGGTCTATTCCAGCAAATATACCCATGCAACCTGAAATTTCTATATAAATAATGACAGATTAGTTGCTTTTAATGTGCTTTTTATGAATGTATAACTCATATTTTCTTTAGGAAATGCATGCATACTTTTTATCAGTAAAGTTGTTCAGATTAAGCTCTTAGCAAGGACTTTTGGAAATAGATTTTTGTTATATTTACAGTAGGAAACTTACAAAATGTCTTCATAGAACTTAATATTTACATATTATTCTAATAATTTGTGTCATAAATTATAATTTAACTCATACAATGTATTGTTGGTTATTCCAGCAATAATGCAACTTGAGATTTCAAAATAAAGACGGATTAGTTGCATATGTTGTGCTTATTTTATACTGTGAAAGAATGCAGAACTAAACTTTTCTTTAGGAAGTGCATGCATATTATTTCTGTCAATAAAACTGTTCAAATTAAGCTCTTAGCAATGCAAATCACTAATTAAAATAGATTTTTGATGTATTTACACTAGAATATTTACAAAATGTCTTCATGAAAAATGATATTTACCTCATATTTTAATGATCTTTGACATATAATAATATAATTTTGACTCGAGCAGTGCATTGTTGGCTGATCCAGCCAATATATCCATGCAACTTGACATTTATGTATGTAACTAGTACAGATTAGTTGCGTTTAGTGTGCTCAGATGTTTTTAGGGAATGCATGCATGCATATTGTTTCTATCAATATATGTTGTTTGAATTAAGCTCTTAGCAATGCATATTAATAATCAAACTCATTTTATTAGATTGAGTTATAATGATTAATAAGATTCAGTTGTAGTACAGATTAGTTGCATTTAATGTGCTTTTTATAAATGCATAACTCACATTTTTCTATCAGTAAAGTTGCTCAAATTAAGCTCTTAGCAATGCATATTAATAATCAAAAATGTATTGTTATATTTACAGTAGGAAACTTTCATAGAACATGATCTTTACTTAATTTTTTAATTATTTGTGGCATAAATGATTATTTGACTCTCAAATTATAAAGCCTATCATTTTTTGTTGGCTATTACAGCAAATTTGCAACTTGAGATTTCAAAATAAGCTAATAAAGACGGATTAGTTGCATATGTTGTGCTTATTTTATACTGTGAAAGAATGCAGAACTCATATTTTCTTTAGGAAATGCATGCATATTGTTTCTGTCATTAAAACTGTTCAAATTAAGCTCTTAGCAATGCAAATCACTAATTAAAATAGATTTTTGATGTTTACAGTAGAACATTTACGAAATGTCTTCATGAAACATGATATTTACCTCATATTCTAATGATCTTTGACATATAATAATATAATTTTGACTCGAACAGGGCATTGTTGGCTGATCCAACAAATATTCCCATGCAACTTGACATTTATGTATGTAACTAGTACAGATTAGTTGTGTTCAGTGTGCTCAGATGTTTTTAGGGAATGCATGCATATTGTTTCTATCAATATATGTTGTTTATAATTGATCATTTTGACTCATAGAATGCATTTTATTGCTATTCCATCAAATATTCTCATGCAACTTGAGATTTCTAGTACAGATTAGTTGCATTTAGTGTGCTTCTTTCATACTGTGAGTGAATGCATAACTACTCTAATGTTCTTTAGGCTTTAGCAATTAATTGCAGCAAGAAAATGTGATACCATCATTATGCGTGCATGTCTGGTGTGTGTGTGTGTGTGAGCTCTTCGGGTCAGCGGGAACAGGATTATCTGCTTGTGTCCTGTGCCCTCGCTGTCCTTCAGCAGAATTAGGCCAGTCGTGCTGCGTCTCCGAGCGTTCTTCAGGAGACATGAACAATCAGTGTGTGTTCAGGAGGAGTGTGTTGTAGACTCAAGTGTGTGTGTTCTTCAATGCATCCACTAAAGATCTCAGAGGACTGTCTGCTGGGTTACTCATATTAATATACGTGGGAATGCAATGCTCTGGAGACTCCCTCAACGTGCTGCTGGACGTCTTCAGGGCTTTGTGACTTTCTTCATCTGATTTATCCTACATTTTTGTGGGGGATGTCGACTGAAGCAGCGTTTCCGCTCAGCGGGGCGCAGATAGCTGTGTGTCGTCTGGTTCATCACGGCCCCAGACCGCACGCAACACTGAGATCCATAAACCAGGAGCTAGGGACGTATGTCCAGAAGACGCGCTCCAAACCCAAATGCAGGTACTGCAGGAGTGTTATCCTTTGTTAATAGGGAGGAAGAAAATATCTGTAAATTAGCAGTTTTCCTTATTTTTTATTGTTTATTTCTGCTTTGGAATTGCATTATGGGATGTTGATCTTTCTTCCAGCATCTTTTAACCTTGAAAAGTGCGTATAAAGTGACTTTTATGATCATCTGTAATAGTGTGCAGTGCTGTATTGTGTGTGTTGGTGTTGTATATTACACTACAGAATCCTTCTGCAGCACATTTTCTGCTATTTTACACTCTTATTTCTCTACATATTATTTATTATACATTATTTTATTGTTTTAAATGACCAAAATGTCACTAAAAGTCACTTTGTTAAACTCTAGAGTTGAATTTTCAACATCAGAAGTGGACAGAGCAGAGATCAACATCCCATAATGCAATTCACCACCGCTAATAGGACAAAATAATTGTTCATTAATTAGGGTTGGGCGATGGCGACCAATTTGGCATCATACGATGTCTAATGTGAAACATCTTCTTTTGGATGAGACTTTAAACCGAGGTCCTAAATTTAGTCCATATTTGACCCAACATTGGGTTACAGCAACCCAGCATTTTTAAAAGAGCAAACAAACCTTATTAAAAAGTTATACTTTCAATGCATGCATTCTCTGGGAATTGAACCCATTGAGCTGACTAATGTAGCAGTGTATACTTAAAAAAAATCCTGGGTTGATGTAACCCAAAAACCCAACCATTGGGTTAAAAAGTGTAATTTAAATCTAATAAAAATATAACTCAACTATTGGGTTTGTTCATATTGAGCCAACATTGAGTCAAGCATTTTTTTGAGGAGTACGCCATAGCCATATCACCCTGCAGCCCAGGACCGGTTACTCACTGAAGCTAAGCAGGGCTGAGCCTGGTCAGTATCTGGATGGGAGACCACATGGGAAAACTAGGTTGCTGTTGGAAGTAGTGTTAGAGAGGCCAGCAGGGGGCGCTCAACCTGCGGTCTGTGTGAGTCCTAATGCCCCAGTATAGTGAAGGGGACACTATTCTGTCAGTGGGCGCCGTCTTTCGGAGGAGACGTTAAACCGAGGTCCTGACTCTCTGTGGTCATTAATAATCCCATGGCACTTCTCGTAAAGAGTAGGGGTGTAACCCCGGTGTCCTGGCCAAAGTCCCTCAATCGGCACTTACCCATCATCCCCGTCCAGCTTCCGGTGAACTGTATGCCATTGCAAAATCGGTGTGTTTAAGGTCTGCTTTCTTTAAAAATCAGCGATCTCCACTGGCTGAGTGATATCCGATATAAAGTGGGTCTCAGATTGTACAAGAAGCACTGCATTACATTACATTTTCCCCCGCCATGTCTTTATAATATGAGCATTTATTTTACCCCAGTATATTCAATGAAGCTTCTGCGCTAGCCTGCCGATTCTGACAGGCGCGTGCGAGTAAACGGCTTTTTGTCTCGTTTTACACTTGAGCAACTAAATGAATGCCAAAGTCTATTTAACTGATTGTATTTTAATTACATTACAACATCGATGCTGTAAAAGGAACCGTATAAAATGGAAAAAACTCACAATAACAGGCCACCGGAAGATTATCAGTATGGGAACAACACTAGCTCGGCATACACCCTATTGGCTCTATCACTGTCTCTTCACTCCACCTATAGCTGGTGTGTGGTGAAGCACTGGCGCCGTTGTCCTGTGGCTGCCGTCGCATCATCCAAGTGGATGCTACACACTGGTGGTGGTGTGGAGAGACCCCCCTCATGATTGTGAAGCGCTTTGGGTGTATGGCCATACACAATAAATGTGCTATATACATACACACTACATTACATCATGATGGACGATGGCATCGTCGTCGTAGGCGGCGGTGAATTAATTATTTATGAGTAATTAATGAATTCAGAAGGATTATTATGTGTAGCCTACTGTTTCAACTCCCCCCACATGCTCTTTGGTTTACCCCTAACCAAATCATAAATAAATAAAGATAAGTTACACACAAATTAAACAGATTTTCTGCAGGATGAATAGGATGTGGGTTGTTATAATGGCGTCCACAAACTTGGTTGGTAAAAAAGGTGCACAACCAACAGCAACCAACCAACCGTGTCTGAGGTTTACACTAACATGACTAAGTACAAGCGTGAAAGCGAAAGATTGAGGCAGTGTACTGACGCTGTGACACGTTACCTGATAGATTCAAAAGACCGAAGAGTCATTAAAGACGAGATTAATTAAATGTCACCTTTAACAACAACTATAGCGAGACGCCATCCAGCGGTACATGAACTGTCCGACAGGCCCCGCCCACTAGTGCCCATCTCTCCCTCATTAGCATAAACTGAGTGAGAAGCAGCCGTCTGTCCATTAGCCATTAGAGTGTTTGAGCTGCTGAAGATAATGTCAGCATAGACTAAGAGGATTATAGATGTGGAGTTTTAGATGAAGCACACATGAGTCGGTAAGAACTAATCAATGCACTAAAGATGGATTCTGCCAAATGGTAGAGAACACCTAGAAACCTGACCTAAGCAAGCACATAGCAGTACATTTTTCCCAATACAAGCAGCACACATGTTAATACAGAAACATCTCTAAATGCTGTGGTGCATTTCTGTGGTCTTATTCCGTCAGACTGACCCAGAGAGAAACAAAGCAGAGGTGGATGAGGGAGCCAGAATGTTTTCCAGACCGCAGCACTGAATAAATCTCTCGAACGCAGCAGCCAAGCTGAAAAACTTCAGATGTTAATGGAGGAGCAACTGAAGCAGGAGCTGTCTGTCAGATGTAATGCGTCTCAGACCACAGAGACGGGAATATGTTTTACTTCTGACCGTAATGAGAAAGCCAGACTGATTGAAATAAAGCTGAATATCACATTAGAACAATAGACGCTCTGCAAGAATGCTCTTCTGTCTCGTTCCTGGACATTCCTCAAACTCACATCGTTTCTCTTGGAAGCACAGTCATGTTCCTTTGCAGTCATGAAAAGCCTAGCGTTATATATTTAGGGATATTTAGTCTTGAAAATATGAACTTGTACCTTTATACTACTGAATCACACATTCAGCTTCAATTATCATCAAGTCTAATTATCATTTTACTTGAATTACTAACAGAATGAAGTGTTCCCATAACATTTAAGCATTGTTTTACAGTAGTAATGGACTTAGTTTGGCAGTGGTCGGTTTAATAATATTTGCACTTTTACTTAAAACCCATAAGAAGCATGTCAGTGTTGTTGGTATATATGATTCTATCATGGTCTGCTATGGTTGGTTGTGGCCTTATTTGTGCTGGTTAATGTATTGCATTGATTTACACTCACCGGCCACTTTATTAGGTACACCTTACTAGTACCGGGTTGGACCCCTTTTGCCTTCAGATCTGCCTTAATCATTCATGGCAGAGATTCAACAAGCTACTGGAAATATTCCTCAGAGATTTTGCTCCATATTGACGTGATAGCATCACACAGTTGCTGCAGATTTGTCGGCTGCACATCCATGATGCCAATCTCCCGTTCCACCACATCCCAAATGTGCTCTATTGGATTGAGCTCTGGTGACTGTGGAGGCCATTTGAGTACAGTGAACTCCTTGTCATGTTCAAGAAACCAGTCTGAGATGATTGGCGCTTTATGACATGGTGCGTTATCCTGCTGGAAGTAGCCATCAGAAGATGGAGACACTGTGGTCATAAAGGGATGGACATGGTCAGCAACAATACTCAGGTAGGCTGTGGCGTTGACACCATGCTCAATTGGTACTAATGGACCCAAAGTGTGCCAAGAAAATCTCCCCCACACCATTACACCACCACCACCAGCCTGAACCGCTGATACAAGGCAGGATGATCCATGCTTTCATGTTGTTGAGGCCAAATTCTGACCCGACCATCCGAATGTGGCAGGAGAAATGGAGACTCATCAGACCAGGCAACGTTTCTCCAATCTTCTCTTGTCCAGTTTTGGTGAGCCTGTGTGAATTGTAGCCTCAGTTTCCTGTTCTTAGCTGACAGGAGTGGCACCCGGTGTGGTCTTCTGCTGCTGTAGCCCATCCGCCTCAAGGTTGGACGTGTTGTGTGTTCAGAGATGCTCTTCTGCAGACCTCGGTTGTAGCGAGTGCTTATTTGAGTTACTGTTGCCTTTCTATCAGCTGGAACCAGTCTGGCCATTCTCCTCTGACCTCTGGCCGAAGGAAAATGAATGAATGAATGAATGTTTTGATGCAGTGTATTTCTGCTGTGTATGTGTGGACATAACCTAAGTAGCCTATTGATATAAAGCTCATTATTTTGAATGCTTTACTGAAGTGTGTTATTATTTGTGGTGTTTTCAGGATGGAGGCGTCGTGTCTGGAGCTGGCGCTGGAGGGCGAGAGGCTGTGTAAAGCGGGCGATTTTAAAGGCGGTACGGCGTTCTTCGAAGCCGCTGTTCAGGTGGGAACAGAAGATCTCAAGACCCTTAGTGCCATTTACAGCCAGCTGGGAAATGCGTACTTTTACCTGAAGGAGTACGGCAAAGCGATGGAGTACCACAGACACGACCTGACGCTCGCACGGTGAGAAAGATAATATTATTTTTATACATACAAGCATACATATGCAAATACATATACAGTGAGTGACAGTGCTGCCCCGTGTGACGCTACTGCGGGATTATTCAAATGTTTTTAGGTGTAACAGCAGTTTGCGACAATGCCATCAGGGGGCACAATGGGACGGGGTGCGAAAGGACAGAAATATACAGGAGCTGTAAATACCCTGCTACTTGTAAATGAAGATGAAATGACAAAACAAAGCATTATAATTCCTTCATAAATCATTAAAATCTCGTTAACGAGCTTTGTTATCATCGTAAACTTGAGTGCAATGGGGATTCATTTTGGAAATTAAAACTAAAGAAATAAAAGACAACTGAAATGAAAGTACAAACATAAAAAATAAACAAACAAACAAACAAATAAATAAATAAATAAAAAAGAATAAAAAAAGAAGTAAATAAGTAAATAAACCAATAAATAAATAAATAAACCAATAAATAAATAAATAAACCAATATATAAACCAATAAATAAATAAATAAGCCAATAAATAAATAAACAAGTAAATAAACAAGCCAATAATTCAATAAATAAATAACAAACCAATAAATAAGCCAATAAATAAATAAACAAGTAAATAAACCAATAAATAAATAATTAAACAAATCAACCAATAAATAATTAAACAAACCAATAAATTAACCAACAAATAAACCAATAAATAAATAAATAAATAAACCAATAAATAAATAAATAAACCAATAAATATACCAACAGATAAAAAAAAAATAAATAATCCAATAAATAAATAAATAAGCCAATAAATAAATAAATAAGTTAATAAATAAATAAACCAGTAAATAAACCAATAAATAAATAATTAAACAAATCAACCAATAAAAAAATAAATAAACCAATAAACAAACCAATAAATTAACCAACAAATAAACCAATAAATAAATAAGCCAATAAATAAATAAATAAATAAACCAATAAACAAACCAATAAATTAACCAACTAATAAACCAATAAATAAATAAGCCAATAAATAAATAAACCAATAAATAAATAAACCAATAAATAAACAAATAAACCAATAAATAAATAAATAAATAAACCAATAAACAAACCAATAAATTAACCAACAAATAAACCAATAAATAAATAAGCCAATAAATAAATAAATAAATAAACCAATAAACAAACCAATAAATTAACCAACTAATAAACCAATAAATAAATAAGCCAATAAATAAATAAACCAATAAATAAATAAACCAATAAATAAACAAATAAACCAATAAATAAATAAATAAATAAACCAATAAAGAAATAAATAAGCCAATAAATAAACCAATAAATAAATAAACAAACCAATAAATAAATAAATAAATAAATAAATAAATAAATAAACCAATAAATAAATAAATAAACCAATAAATAAATAAACAAACAAATAAACCAATAATAAGTAAACCAATAAATAAATAAACACATTCATAAATAAATAAACCAGTATATATTATTTATTGGTATTTAACAATACCATACATATATAATACAGAATAAAAAACATTACAGACTGTCTTAGTTTTCTTATTTTTCCACTATTTCTTTAAAGTAAAATACAGTTTAATTAAATATATTAATTAATAACAAACACATCCTCTGAAAAATGAAAGTAAATAAAATTAATTGAGCAAGTTTACCAATAAAATGTATGCATTTTAACTGAATCAATCCAAATAATGACAACATTTTTGCTGATGATTACATCATTTCCCTATTATTTGCAAAAAAAATTAATTTCACATGAGGGTGAATATATTTTTATCATCTTCATCTGTAAGTAGTGATGCAGGTTTATTCTTGCTGTGTTTGTGGTGTAAATGCAGGACGATCGGGGACCGTATCGGAGAAGGGAAGGCCAGCGGGAATCTGGGAAACACGCTGAAGGTTTTGGGCCAATATGATGAAGCTGCAGTTTGCTGTCAGAGACACCTGGATATTTCTCAAGAGCAGGGAGACAAGGTGAGGAAAACACTGTTAATCCATGGAGAAATGCTGAAGGAGGAGGACAGACAGTACAGCTCCACTTCAGTGTCACCTCCGTCAGGATTAGTCTTTAATTCATTTATTTCCTGAGCACTCGCTGAATGGAGGCAGAGTGTGTGCTGATGGGGATCTTCTCTTAATTTGCTGACATTTTTTGTAGTTGCATGTGTTTTCCTAAATACAATTAATATAATTAATATATAATTACTTTAATCAGTCAATACATACATAATAAATATATAAGTATATGGACCGCAGCTGTGAGCTTGTCTTGATCCTGCTGTTCTCCTGGATTAATCAGTGTAAAGCGGTGTGTGTTGTGTGCAGGTGGGTGAAGCGCGGGCTCTGTATAATATGGGGAACGTGTTTCATGCTAAAGGCAAACAGCAGCTGTGGGGCGTCTGTCAGGAGCGTGGAGATTTGCCTCCAGACGTCAGAGAAACACTGCAGAGAGCCACGGCCTTCTACGAGTAAGTTCAGAAAAGAAAAACATTAAGGTTTAGCCTGGTTTACACTTCTGCGCTGAGTGATCGGCGTGACCCACGGCGCGTGCCTTGCGCGTTGCCTCTGCAATAACACTTCCCAAACTCTAGCCAGCAGTAGGTGTTTATATTCCTCTGTGTCGAGTTTCTTCGCTGGTGTTTTGTTTTTTCTGAACACTTCCTTAATGTACAAGTGGCTCAAACTCACTCGTTTTGAGGCGGGAACTGGCGGATGTGCAGCAACTTTAACCATACGGTATACACAAAACAAAACTTTTCATCTGGAGCTCCTTCATGGGACTCGACACTTGTAAACACTCGCTCCAACGGACTTGCGTTGCTCTCGGCCCCGCCCACACTCATCAGCAATACCAAGCCAACGAATCACAGAGCCTGCGCTATGCGTCGTTGCGACATGTAGTTAAATTTTTTAAGAGGTGTGCCTCAGCGACGCCGACGGCCATGGCGAGGGCTATGCGTCCACATGTAGGCTGCGCAGTAGCATACGCGTGCGCTTGATGCAGAAGTATAAATCAGCCTTAAGGGTGCAGTATGCAAGTTGAAGTAGGTGCAGTGGCTGAACTAGGTATTACATTCCTGGATCAAAACAAAGGCAAGCGCAGGTTGCCAGATTGAGGAGCGAGTCTGACTTAACCTTTTAAGGCCCAAGGTGTTTTTTTACATGCAATTTTTATTTCTCTTTGCTATTTGTGCTTATTGGAACCTAATTAGAATAAAAAGCTAAGTATCATCTTTTGATATGATGTACTTTTAGAGAAAAATGATGTCCATATATGTGGACTCGTGGTCCCAATTTACATAAAACACTTTTCCCCGAATTTTCTTTTATGCATATTTAACATAGAATTTATTTTTGAACTTGCTTTGATTATCAGAGAGTAAAAACAACATTTTTTTTCCCATTTTGGACAGTTAAAAATCGTGTTTGGGACATTTTATATGCTGCAAAACAGTTGCAGGATGACACTGTATGTCTGAAACAAAATCTAAAACATTCAAAGTATTTTAAATAGCCACTTAAGAGCTCAAATGTGCCGTCCACATATGTGGACACTCGGGCCCTAGGAGGATATGTTGTGTTCTAAATTAAAGGAGTTTTTGTCCTAACCAACACCTCGATTGATATTGGAAACGGCTTCTATATCTCACAGCTGAACTACAGGATAATCTGTGATCAGCTCAGGTACAGCTCGTAGTGTCAAATGCTAACAATGTGAGTTTGAATGCCATTCCACATGACATTTATTGCCATACTACTGAAAGCAGCAGCAGATAAACCAGCACAGTGATTCAGCATCTACGTTTAATAATGTTAAAGAGGTTTAATATGTATTAATTAATTGGTTAATTAAATGTATTCATTACATTATAAACCTGACCATTGTGCTGGAGTGCAGTGAGTGCACTATTCTGTGCTTCTGAATGGCCGTATTTACATTTCTGTCGTGTTTCGTCTGCTGCAAACAGCCAAATTGCTCATCACGGTGTATCTCATCACGTAGCGTGTTGCTCACCTAATGTTTACACTCATAATATTTATATTATTTGCTAATTAATAACCTCATGTGGAACTCTGAATCTGCGTCTCATTTTGGAGTCTGCTACTGTCCACCGGAGGTCGCATTTCGGTCACGGACGCACGCTTTGAGAGCCTTCCTAACTGGATGAATGAAATACGCTGTTTTCCACCATCTGGCAACCTGGGGTGCTGAAATATAATTGGCTAAACTGGCATTGGGCGGGTTAAATGACCAAAACAAAGACAGCGTTCCGGCACGGAACACACATGCTCAAAGCAGAATATCTGACTTCAGCATTGTGTTTCAGATAAACAAGAATGTTCACTGAGCATGTTTCTAAATATCTGCAAACATATGATGGTGTTTATATGCTTTAGAGGAGTCAAAAGCTTACATACAGCACATTTAAGATCTTAAAGTCGGCGTGAATCTGAAGTTGCAGAGACTTTTATTTTAGTATGTTGATGCACTTGCTACTGAAACTATATGTACTTGCATGCACTCGCAGCTGAATATTGAGTAGGTGGGCGGGGCTTTCTTTTGCGCATCATTCCCTTATAGCAAACTAAAGGAAAGAGAGGAAATTAATATGCAGTTGCTATGGAAACTCTCAGGTTGACATCAACAGAAGGAGCCACTCCAAACGCAGAAGCAAATGGTCCGATTTTATTGAAGATTACCAAAACAATTAACTTGCATGGATTAATTATTCACCTTATGAATAACATTGTAAATTTTGATTTCAAGCGGACTTTAAACCTAAATTTAAGATATAATAAGTTAAATTAGGGGGTGGCATGGTGGATCAGTGGTTAGCACTGTCGCCTCACAGCAAGAAGGTCGCTGGTTTGAGTCCTGGCTAGGTCAGTTGGCGTTTCTGTGTGGAGTTTGCATGTTCTCACCGTGTTATTTTAGTTACCTGTTCTGATGTGGTATTACAAATTGTAAAAAAAAAATATATGATATAATATAAATAAAATCACTATTATTAATAAACAAATAGTCGGCGCAATAGCCTAGGGGTTAGCGCACTGCCATATGGTGCAGTAGCACTTCAGGGCGCCCCTAGTTCGAATCCCGCCTTGAGGACATTTTCCGTCCCTACCCCATCTCTCTCTCCCACTTTGCTTTCTGTCTGTAATACTGTCCTATCCACTTAATAAAGGCAAAAAGGACAAAAATAAATCTATATATATATATATAAATAATAATTAAAAAATTAAATAAACAACTACTGTAAATATTGTGTAATATAATATAGTGTATGGGTGGCGACACGGTGTCTCAGTGGTTAGCGCTATCTCCTCACAGCAAGAAGGTTGCTGGTTCGAGTCTCAGCTGGGTCAGTTGGCATTTCTGTGTGGAGTTTGCATGTTCTCCCCGTGTTGGTGTGGGTTTCCTCTGGGTGCTCCGGTTTCCCCCACAGTCCAAACACATGCGCTATAGGAGAATTGATCAACTAAATTGGCCGTAGTGAATGAGTGTGTGTGTGAATGAGTATGTATGGCTGTTTCCCAGTACAGGGTTGCGGCTGGAAGGGCATCCGCTGTGTAAAACATATGCTGGAATAGTTGGTGGTTCATTCCGCTGTGGCGACCTGAAATAGAGACTAGAAAGGAAAATGATTTAACCAATTAAGTTAAATTAGGATTTTCCATACAAAAGCACATGTTAATTTGGTTTGGGATTCTTAGGGGCTGTTCACACTAGGAACAATAACTACAAATATAACTATAACAATAACTGTATTTGCTTCCACGCCAGCAAACGATAACACAATCACTGTTTATTTTTAGTTTATGCTTTCTTTATTCTGCATTACCCCCTAACCAGCAAGTGTCTTTAATGTGTTTCTAGTGCATCTGGCCAGTAAATCCAGCTCGTGTAATTCTATGAAGTCAATCTAGGGCCATATACAGTATACTTGCAAAATAAAAGAAAGTTTTGCTAACAAAATATAAAGTATTGAGCAAAAATAAATGCAAAATCACCATGCAAAAATGTATTTTTGAGATATAAAAATAAATGTTGCTAACAAAAATAAAGAACTACAAAGGGAAAATTAAGCTTTGAGAAATAAAAATGAAATTTGCAAACATGCAAATAAAAATCAAGCAGCACAAAAAAAACAAAAATATTTGCAATTAAAAAAAAACTATATATATTTGTAAAACATTTTATACCATTGCCTTTCCAGTCAATTGCAATGCTCATTTTGATTTGCTTTTTAGTCAACCGTGAGTTTGCGATGCTGTTTTCACGTTGCACTTCACGTTTCTGCTCTTTTCACTTTGTGGTCCTGATTTGACAAGGAGGCGGAGTCAAGGGAACTTGGGCGTTTATGGCAGGCCCAGACCACCTCAGTGATACTGTGTCTCCAGGTGATGACGTCGCTTAAATGGAGGCAGGTCCAGGCCTGTGAAAACATCGCAAACTCACGGTTGACTATAATGCAAATCAAATTGATTGGACGGGTTTTGTAAAGGAAATGCTATAAAAATGTTTTGCGAATGTATATAGTTTTTTTTTTATTGCAAATATTTTAGTTTTTTTTTGCACTGCTTGATTTTTATTTGCAGTTTTTTATTTTTGTTAGCAAAAATAATTTTTATTTCTCAAATTATTTATTTAATTTTTTTTTTGGATTTTTGCATTTATGTATTAATTTTTGCTCAATACTTTGTTTTGTTTGCAAAACTTATATGGCCTTAGTGTCTGTTTCCAAAAAAGCATAAATATATTTATTTTCCTCCTAATATTAACAACTGCGTGCTCTATTCATGCGATTGGTTCGGGCTGGGGCGCATCCGGCCAAGCTCCTCCGTCTGGGTGATGTGTTGTAATTTGCGATAAATGCGGGAAGGGAACCATAGAGCGAAACAGATGGGAAAATGTAAGTTTACGTAATCCTGTTTGGAGAAAGACGAGTTTAAACAGCGGCTAAAGCCTACCCTGTAATTTATTCTTTCAAGCTTTGTTTCTTCAGAGCTTATCTGAATTCTGTTGCACGGTTGTGCTCCATTCATTTATTTAACTACAACTGTTTAAGTTAAAGGTTTGATACTGATTAGAACTTGAAGTGGCGATGAGGCCTTAAAATATTCTGAAAAGGTCATAAAAAGGTATTGTAATTACGTTTAGGATTCCTGCATATACCCTGTCAAACACTAATTATTTTCTCCAACATTTTCAAAAGCAGAAAACACAGAGGCGTATAACATGATATAGTTATCATCCTTGGCCTGAACGGCTCTTTAGCCTAACCTCTTTGCCTAAAATGTTGTGTTTTTTTTAATATGCGTTGAAAAATATCTTCTCTCTGGTGAACAGCATTTGAGAAATATTGAATTAAAAGGTTAAAAATTCACAGGAGGGCTAAAACATTTGTCTTCAACTGTACAAATTGCAGAGAAACTAAATATCACAGTGCTTTTCTCAGTATCCTGCAACCCCACTGAGAGCTGCTCTCCACACTCCAGAGACTCATTATAAACACACACACACACACACACTTAGCACATCCAGAAGGTGAAACACTCATAAATGAGAGCAGAGGTGTCAGACTGAGGCCTGAAACACTCATTAAACTCTCCCTCGTGTGCCTTTGTTTACTTGAACAATAGGAGAATGGATTTACGTATCATATAGGGGTACATTTAAGACTTCAGTCATTCATTTTCCTTCGGCTTAGTCCCTTTATTTATCAGGAGTCATCACAGCGGAATGAACTGCCAACTTATCTAGCACTTATCTAGCACCTTCCAGCCGCAACCCAGTACTGGGAAACACCCATACACACACATACACTATGGCCAATTTAGTTAATCAATTCTCCTAAAGTGCATGTGTTTGGACTGTGAGGGAAACCGGAGCACCCGGAGGAAACCCACACCAACACGAGGAGAACATGCAAACTCCACACAGAAACACCAACTGACCCAGCCAGGACTCAAACCAGCGACCTTCTTGTTAACAAAAACATTTAAACGCCAGCCGCTGCACTCCCAATGAAACGGTAAAGGCTTACTCTAATGGACAGACGGCTGCTTCTCACTCAGGGCTGTTTATGCTAATGAGGGAGAGACGGGCACTAGTGGGCGGGGCTTTCCCCCTCTGGTGACACGTACAAAGGAAGAATGTCAATCAAAGTGTTTCCTTTATCAAGTCTGATTTTAACAAACACAGTTCATGTTGACCATTAGAGGCTCGATATATTCACACACTGCTGACTGTTTAAACATGATCTTTCGCATAAAAGGTGCCCTTTGAAAACAATTGAGGATGTTTTTGTTTTGAATCTGCTTCTCTATGGAGCAAATTAATGTTTTTGTGTGTTTGACTCTCTCTCTCTCTCTCTCTGTGTATGTGTTCAGGATGAATCTGTCTCTGGTGAAGGATTTGGGGGATCGGGCTGCTCAGGGAAGAGCTTTCGGGAACCTGGGAAACACTCATTACCTGCTGGGCAATTTTGTGGAGGCCATCAAGTTCCACCGAGAGGTAAAACAATAACTCATTCCTTACATTTCAAGCATTTTCCATTCAAGCTGGAATGATATATGTATAATGTATAGTAAACTTAATCCATTATTAATGTAAAATAACGTGTAATGCTTAACTGTGATCGGGAACATTTGATTCTGTTGCTTGTTGGACGGGAATTAGATTAGAACTACAAACGCGAGGGGAGAAAAGTGTAAACAAACTACAAACATGGCGGACGCGCGAGACCAGGCGTCAAGTAGCGAGGCTTCGGTAAAGTTATTTGAATGACTGTTAATTAATGTCTAGCCTACTAGAAACTGTTTAAATCACGTTTTAAGTGTTATATTTCATCAGTAGCAACAATGTGAACTACTATAAGACGTGTTTAGACATTAACTGCTGAATTCTGCATGCTTATTCATATTCTGAGGAGATTTCTCTGCATGACAGACACGCGAATGACAGATTAATACACAGCTGAATCTTCAGTATCGTAGGTCATGAAATATGAATGAAGTGTGGATGATGTGTCGAGATGATTAATCATCGTCAATTGACGGAATATAACTTAACGTAACAGTCCGTAAATAAGGAAGTTTGTGTAAGGGATACAGCTGCGGACGGAAATGACGAAAATTATTTATTAAATTACTCATTAATTATAGTTTATTAACATATACCTCCACCTCAACCCTAAAACCAACTATTACAGTAATGTAAAAACAGTGATTATACCGAGTATTATTAATATTACTTATTAAAATACCCATTTAATTGCATTTTATTAACGTCTACCTATACTTTGGCCGTAAACCCAACCGTAATGGTAATGTGAAACCAGTATACCAAATATTATTCATATTATTAATTAAATTACCCATTAAATCGTATTTTATTAACGTCTAGCCTCACCCCAACCCTCATAGTAATGTAAAAATATGAATTATTGTTGTACAGTATTACAAACGTTACATTGACGCGAGTATCCGCAGCTGTATCCCTTCTAGACTTTCCTCTGTTACACCCTCAAAAGTATGCACTTTTTCTTCACCTTTAGAATCTAGTATAAGTGTGTGAATTGGGGCGCAGCATCAATCTCTGCTTGTTGTTTTCAGCGTCTTTCCATTGCGAAGGAGTTTGGTGATAAAGCAGCAGAGCGAAGAGCTTACAGTAACCTGGGAAATGCGCTGATATTCCTGGGCCAGTTCAGCGCCGCCACTGAATATTACAGGTAATTTACACAGCGACAGCGCCATCTGCAGGACAACACATGCAGACACACTCAGGCTTTCTGGGAAAAACTCTTGTTTTTGGACTTCAGGTGTTATCCTCTGGTACATGACAAAGTAATATAAACACATTACAAGTTAACACATGTAGGCCTATTACATGTATTACTAATACGTATACAGTGGCTTAAATTAATAAACATACTAAATTAGGAGGACTTTACCACCAGAAGGTAGAGACAGACACAAAATGCGTTTTTTAATTACTGAAATTAGAAATAATACAAAACCTAGATAAATAATACTGTACAAACATCTTATTATTGCATCTTCAGAGAAGAAAAAAAGGTGCAAATGTGAAAAAATCATGCAAAAATGCACTAAAACACAACAAACAGGGATAAATAGAATAAAATAAATCATATTATATATATTTGATTAAGCGCTGCATCAAGATTGTGTTTGTCCATGTATTTAAACAGTATTTCAGCTTGGAGAGAGACTGTAAGTGCATTTATATGTGAGAGAGACAGATGGAGTACATTTTGTCATTTTTTTATACAATATTTTACAGTAAAAAAAAGACAATATTTATGAAAAATTTATTAATTGTGAAGCATATTTAAACAGTAGTTGATCTAAATAATATAGTCTGCTTAAAGGAAATTAAGAGAAATTAAATAATGATGCTAAAAATCTATACCACTTTATTAGGTACACCTCACTAGTACCGGG
>LR812523.1:84970797-85023297 GCA_903798195.1 Danio kyathit | reverse complement strand
ATTAGTGAGGTTTAAGGGAGCAGGGACATTTTTAGAAGTATTTCCTATTTAATTTTTCTTTATTTTTTAGTTTTGGCTGGAATTTAAAAAAAATTAAGTTCAATATTATTAGGAATTAATTTGTTTTGATTGGCTACAGAATAAACCACTGTTGTCCAACGACTTACTTAATTAACAAAAATCACAAAGTCACTCGCTGCTTTTGTAGCTTTGATGAGAAATAAATAACATTTAATTCTTAGTTAATTTGTCTATTTTTATTAGATTATTTTATTTTATTTCAATAATTCAAGGACTATTTTTTTAAATTTTATTTTTACTTTGTTACCTATTCTGCTGTGGAATTGAGAATTTAAAATAAATATATAATATAATATAGGTGAAATAAATAAATAAATAAATAAAAAGCAACAAAAATAATTTAAAAATAAACAACTAGCTAACTCATAATATAATATAATATAATATAATATAATATAATATAATATGGGGTGGCACGGTGGCTCAGTGGTTGGCGCTGTGGCCTCACAGCAAGAAGGTCACTGGTTTAAGTCCCGGCTGGGTCAGTTGGCGTTTCTGTGTGGAGTTTGCATGTTCTCCCCGTGTTGGTGTGGGTTTCCTCCGGGTGCTCCGGTTTCCCCCACAGTCCAAACACATGCGCTATAGGGGAATTGATCAACTAAATTGGCCGTAGTGTATGAGTGTGTGTGTGTATGGGTGTTTCCCAGTGATGGGTTGCAGCTGGAAGGGCATCCGCTGTGTAAAATAAATGCTGGAATAGTTGGCAGTTCATTCGCTGTCTTCAAGCTAAAGGGAAATGAATGAACGAATAATATAATATAATATATCCCAAGTATATAATAATATATTCCACTATATATAAATATAAATATATATATAAACACACACACACACGTTTCCTTTAATATATCCCCGTTTGTTTTTTTTCCCCAATTTCTGTTTAACGGAGAGCAGATTTTTTTTCAGCACATTTCTAATCATAATAGTTTTAATAACTCATCTCTAATAACTGATTTATTTTATCTTTGTCATGATGACAGTAAATAATATTAGACTAGATATTCTTCAAGACACTTCTATACAGCTTAAAGTGACATTTAAAGGCTTAACTAGGTTAATTAGGGTAACTAGGCAGGTTAGGGTAATTAGGCAAGTTATTGTATAATGATGGTTTGTTCTGTAGACGATCTGAGAAAGAAATATAGCTTAAAGGGGCTAATAATATTGACCTTAAAGTGACTTTTAAAAAATTAAAAACTGCTTTTATTCTAGCCGAAATAAAACAAATAAGACTTTAATAAGAAGAAAAAATATTATCAGACATACTGTGAAAATTTCCTTGCTCTGTTAAACATCATTTGGGAAATATTTAAAAAAGAAAATAAAAATCAAAGGGGGGGTTAATAATCCTGACTTCAGCTGTGTGTGTGTGTATATATATATATATATATATGGTTCATATTATTAGCCCCCTTAAGAAATATTTTATTTGTTTGGCTACAGAACAAACCAGTGTTGTCCAGTAACTTGCCTAATTAACCTAGTTAAACCTGTAAATGTCACTTTAAGCTGAATATAAAAAAGTGTCATGTAAATAGTATTTATATCTGTATTTATTTACACTATAGAAAATAAGAATATCTAGTCAAATATAATGAGCTGTCATCATGGTGAAGATAAAAGAAACAGTTATTAGAGATGAGTTATTACCACTACTGTATTATAGTTAAAAATAAAATAATGATTATAGAGAATCTTAAATACAATATACTGACCAAAATAATCATGATTATAATGTTTTTTTTGAAGAAGGTCGCTGGTTCGAGCTTCGGCTGGGTCAGTTGGTGTTTCTGTGTGGAGTTTGCATGTTCTCCCCGTGTTGGCGTGAGTTTCCTCTGGGTGCTCCGGTTTCCCTCACAGTCCAAACACATGCGCTATAGGGGAATTGATCAACTAAATTGTCCGTAGTGAATGAGTGTGTATGGGTGTTTCCCAGGGATGGGTTGCAGCTGGAAGGGCATCCGCTGCGTAAAACATGTGCTGGATAAGTTGGCGGTTCATTCCGCTGTGGCGACCCCTGATTAATAAAGGGACTAAGCTGAAATGAGGATCGTTTTTGACATGTATGTGCAATATCTTGGCATAACTCTAGACCTAAATTTAAAATTTGATAGTCATGTTAAAAATATAAGAAAGAAAGTTAAGCCAAGTCTAAATTGTTTTCGTTTTTTAGAAGGTTTTTAACATATCAAACTGCAAAATTATACATGCACACAATGATATTCTCACACTTAACGTATTGCATTACATCATGGTCACAAGCTTCTTTAACTACATTGAAGCCTGTTGACTCGATATATAAACAAGCTGTTAAAATTATGGACTTAAAGCCTATGCGATGGCATCATTGTGAAGTTTTATGTAAACATAACCTTTTTAGTTTTGATAGTTTTATTAAATTTAATTATCTTAAATTGGTTTTTAAATGTGTAAATAATCATGTTCCAATGCTGTTTTCTGATCTAATCAGTAGGCATCAAACCTCTCACAGAGTCACACGGGCAATTGCTAATGGTGACTGTCTAGTGCCAAAGTGTAAGACCTCCTTTGGTCAATCTGTTTTCTCTGTAAAGGGAGCCAAACTGTGGAATGATTTACCTGTTAGCCTAAAATCAGAAAGTAATATCAGTATTTTTAGTAGCATTCTTAAAAAGTGGTTAAAAACAAAACAGCAGTGTTTGCACAAGAGATCATGTCGCCTTTGCTTTTGACTTCATTCATTTCATGTAAAGAATTATAATGTTGTGTATATGTATTATTTTATTTCCATTTTATCAATTTTGTCAAGCCTCCTGTGGACAGGTGTTGCAAATTAGCAAGTTTGCTAAAACACTTAAACAAATGCCCAGTGTAATTGTGATGTCCATGTCAAATAAATAAATAAATAAATAAATAAAAGGGCACCAGTCACTGACCTTCAGCACATGCGGGGTCACCAGTGTTTAGAGCTTATTAGCTTTGACCAAAGGCCTCAACCCCAGGTCAGGGGTTGCTATGGAAATGGTGATGACGTCATTTAGACAAAGACCTTTGATGGTCCATTGACTCTCTCTCTCTCTCTTAGTCTCACTCTCCATCTCTTTCTCCCTCTTTTCTCTCCCTCTCTCTTTTTTTTTCTTTCTCCCTCTTACTCTCTTTTTCTCTGACTTTTCTCTCTTATTTTCTCCCTCTCTTCTTTCTCTCTTTCTCATTCTGTATCTCTCGCCCTCAGTGTAACTGAATTATTGAAGTGAATGCACGAGCAGCTAAACACACACACACACACACACACAACAGATAGTCAGGCGGTGAAGGGAAGGTGTAGGAGACACACCGAGCAGACGCTGAACGATATCATGATGGACAGATGAACAAGCGGATGAATGTGAGACTTTACTCTGCATGACTTTCTCTATCAATCCATTATTATTATTATGTGTGTGTGTGTGTGTGTTTAAATATGTATAATAGTCTTCCTAGTGTGTGTTTAAATAGTGTGTTTGCCGCTCACTGTCCATTTAATGACCCCAAATTCAACCCTCCCCTCAACCATCCCATAATCACAAGCGGATTAATGAGTTGTTTTCCCACAGTGGACACACACACACACACACACACACACACATACTGATGCTCTGTGATTGGAGGATGAGCCGACTGTGGATTAATGAATCGCTCTATAATAAGTATAACTCTTATTCTCGGTCACTTCAATAGAGATCTGCTGGGTTATTATTGCATTGCTGTGTGTATTCTAGCTGATGCTCTGGGTTGTTATTATGGGATGGGCTCTGCTGGCTTTATGCACACTGCTGTTGATATTAAGTGCTTTGGTTCTGTTTAAGCTCATGTTCTGGTAAAGATGACGGAGATGCGTATTGAAATGCAGCGCTTTAGTGTGTGTGTTTACAGTATGGCACACTCTGAGTATGCCGTGCATGCTTTAGGAAGCTTTCTGGAGGGTTTGTTGTGGTTTTTTTTAGTGTTTTGGTGTTGGTTTATCTGTAGACTGTCCTGCTGTGGAGAGTTTCAGTGTGTGTGTGTGTGTGTGTCTGACCACTGAAAGGTCATTTTGATAAACACATGCACACACACACACTTGCACAGCTATCTTTATGGGGACTTCTCATAAACATGATGTTTCTACTACCTTTACCCCTAAACCCAACCTTCACTAAAAACAGTCTGTATTTTAATATTATGTACTGTATTATATAATTAATCTGATTTATGAGTCATTTAAAAAAAAAAAAGACCTATACTTGCTATACTTGTGGGGACATTTGGCCCTCATTATGTGATGAATACCAGCAAGACACACACACACACACACAGTCCTGCAGTGCTGTTAAGATTGTGATAAGCGCTCACATGAGTGTTCAGTAATGTCAGAGCGATTACAGCGACACATGACTCCAGCAAGCAGAGCTTCATTCAGCTCCTATAATACTGCATTGTCACACATACGGCTGGCTGAACCTCACAAAACGGTTCAATATCAACTCATGCCTAACAGTGAATAAATAAATAATAAGTACATTTTCATTCATGGTTACTATTGGCTGGACCATGAAGATATTTAGACTGGTTTAGATGTACTGTAAATATGTTTTCTAGGTCATTCTGAATGTATTTATAGAGATTTTAGATGTAATTGCATGCAGGTATATTGAAATATATAAATACAGTGTATACATGTACACAATAGGTAAAACAAATACACAATAAGATTAAAATAACTCATTTAACTTAGTAGTTAGAGATGCTTGATATGTAGGCCCAGTGTGTGTAAAATATATATTCTTTCCTACTGGTATTCCATTATGTTTTGTGTTGTGTGTGTGTGTGTGTGTGTGTGTGTGTGTGACCTCCTGTAAGAAATTGTAAATTTTTCCCCAAAGATTTTATATATACATAAAACTAAACACACCGTATATAACATTGATGTAACGCAAACGGTAAGTGGCGCCCTCTAGTGGATTTGTAAACTGAAATGTACAACAAAACATCCCCTATATAACATATTATGGATTCACAAAATGTAAACAGCGCCCTCTAGTGGATTTGTCATCTGAAACGTACAACAAAACATCCCCTGTGTGACATATTATAGATTCACAAAATGTAAACAGCGCCCTCTAGTGGATTTGTCATCTGAAACGTACAACAAAACATCCCCTATATAACATATTATGGATTCACAAAATGTAAACAGCGCCCTCTAGTGGATTTGTCATCTGAAACGTACAACAAAACATCCCCTATATAATATATTATAGATTCACAAAATGTAAACAGCGCCCTCTAGTGGATTTGTCATCTGAAACGTACAAAAAAACATCCCCTATATAACATATTATAGATTCACAAAATGTAAACAGCGCCCTCTAGTGGATTTGTCATCTGAAATGTCCTGCAAAATGAACCCAGAGTAATGCATTTTACGTTTTGAAAAAAATGTAGGCTGGCACTGGATGAGCCAGGGCTGCATATTGTGCAATCTGATTGTTGCAGTATAAGTAATGAATGTTTTAGCATGTTTAGCATTAATGATAGGCGATGTGCTGTGTGCAGAAGCTGCCTCGAGACCCGTCAGATGAAGACTGCTTCTTTGACCTGTTGAGTAAGTTTCAGAGCAGCCGAATGGATGACCAGCGCTGTCAGCTGGACGAGACGCCTGATGGAGAAGAAGCCGGAGCTGATCAGAACACACTCAATGACATGATCGGTGAGTCCACGCAGCTCTGAAACACTCCGAATGTGGAGCATTTTCACATTTGAGTATTTCTCAGCAGCAGAAGTGGTCATAGTTGGTAAACTCAGAGCACAGTTAATGGGAGAGTACAACAAATCATGTTTTTACAATCTTATTTGCTGAGATAATAACAGAAAAACTTGACAATGGTGTTATCAAGACTTTCAGAAAGAGAAAAACAATAGTGTGAGACTGATAACGGCAGCCAGAAGAGAGAATAATGTCAGATTTACTGTCTCGTCCCCATACACACTGCATTACACACACCTCACACAAGCGGGAATTCTTTTTTTTTTTGTCATTTGATGAACAGATGATCTAATACATATATAAATGTGCATACGTTTTAAAAAATATTTAAACATAAAAAACTTTCAGGGATTTAAGATGCTGATGAGCATTAAACGCCTCATAACAGTCCAGATGAGCCTGCTGCTTTAAAAGCTGGGTGGAGTAGAGTAGGTTTACATGCTTAAATCACATTACTGCAGTGCAGCAGCTCTGAAACACTGTCTACAAGACTGCATGAAAATCTAGAAAGTGTTTTTGAACTATACTATAGTAAAGTGCATTATGCTTTATATTTTATTGTATCTACATATCTTTGTTAATGAATGCTTCAGAATACTGTAGTTGTGTTACCATAGCAACTATAGAATCACCACAACAGATTAATTACTATAGTTGTGGTGTAACCATAGCAACTGTAGAATCACCAGAACAGATTAATTACTATAGTTGTTGTTACCATAGCAACTGTAGAATCACCACAACAGATTAATTTCTGTAGTTGTTGTTACCATAGCAACTGTAGAATCACCACAACAGATTAATTTCTGTAGTTGTTGTTACCATAGCAACTGTAGAATCACCACAATAGATTGATTACTGTAGTTGTTGTGTAACCATAGCAACTGTAGAATCACCACAATAGATTAATTACTGTAGTTGTTGTGTAACCATAGCAACTGTAGAATCACCAGAACAGATTAATTACTATAGTTGTTACCATAGCGACTGTCGAATAACCACAACAGATCAGTTACTACAGTTGTTTTGTTACCCTAGCAACTGTAGAATCACCTCAACAAATCAATTACTATAGTTGTTGTTACCGTAGCAACTGTAGAATCACCACAACACATTAATTTCTGTAGTTGTTGTGTAACCATAGCAACTGTAGAATCATCACAATAGATTGATTACTGTAGTTGTTGTGTTACCATAGCAACTGTAGAATCACCACAACAGATTAATTACTGTAGTTGTTGTGTTACCATAGCAACTGTAGAATCACCACAACAGATTAATTGCTATAGTTGTTGTTACCATAGCAACTGTAGAATCACCACAATAGATTAATTACTGTAGTTGTTGTGTTACCATAGCAACTGTAGAATCACCACAATAGATTACTATAGTTGTTGTTACCATAGCAACTAAAGAATCACCACAACAGATTAATTGCTATAGTTGTTGTTACCATAGCAACTATAGAATCACCACAACAGATTAATTACTGTAGTTGTTGTGTAACCATAGCAACTGTAGAATCACCACAATAGATTAATTACTGTAGTTGTTGTGTAACCATAGCAACTGTAGAATCACCACAACAGATTAATTACTGTAGTTGTTGTGTAACCATAGCAACTGTAGAATCACCACAACAAATTACTGTAGTTGTTGTGTAACCATAGCAACTGTAGAATCACCATAATAGATTAATTACTGTAGTTGTTGTGTTACCATAGCAACTGTAGAATCACCACAATAGATTACTGTAGTTGTTGTGTAACCATAGCAACTGTAGAATCACCACAACAGATTAATTACTGTAGTTGTTGTGTAACCATAGCAACTGTAGAATCACCACAATAGATTAATTACTGTAATTGTTGTGTTACCATAGCAACTGTAGAATCACCACAATAGATTACTGTAGTTGTTGTGTTACCATAGCAACTAAAGAATCACCACAACAGATTAATTACTATAGTTGTTGTTACCATAGCAACTAAAGAATCACCACAACAGATTAATTGCTATAGTTGTTGTTACCATAGCAACTGTAGAATCACCACAACAGATTAATTACTGTAGTTGTTGTGTAACCATAGTAACTGTAGAATCACCACAACAAATTAATTTCTGTAGTTGTTGTGTTACCATAGCAACTGTAGAATTACCACAACAGATTAATTTCTGTAGTTGTTGTGTAACCATAGCAACTGTAGAATCACCACAACAGATTAATTTCTGTAGTTGTTGTGTAACCATAGCAACTGTAGAATCACCACAACAGATTAATTTCTGTAGTTGTTGTGTAACCATAGCAACTGTAGAATCACCACAATAGATTAATTACTGTAGTTGTTGTGTTACCATAGCAACTGTAGAATCACCACAATAGATTACTGTAGTTGTTGTGTTACCATAGCAACTAAAGAATCACCACAACAGATTAATTACTATAGTTGTTGTTACCATAGCAACTAAAGAATCACCACAACAGATTAATTGCTATAGTTGTTGTTACCATAGCAACTGTAGAATCACCACAACAGATTAATTACTGTAGTTGTTGTGTAACCATAGTAACTGTAGAATCACCACAACAAATTAATTTCTGTAGTTGTTGTGTTACCATAGCAACTGTAGAATCACCACAACAGATTAATTACTGTAGTTGTTGTGTTACCATAGCAACTGTAGAATCACCACAACAAATTAATTTCTGTAGTTGTTGTGTTACCATAGCAACTGTAGAATCACCACAACAGATTAATTACTGTAGTTGTTGTGTTACCATAGCAACTGTAGAATCACCACAACAGATTAATTCAAGTACTTTACTATAGTATTCTTTAAAGCACTGTAGTATTTACTATAAATTACTATGGTACTTTTTTCATGTTGAAACTCAGAGATCGTTATCAGAGTTATCCTATGTAATACAATAATTTTAAGTCGTTTTGTTCAGACAAACTTTGTTGGCTTTACAAACCCAGACAAGAAAGATTTGAGAAGTTTTATAAGCTCAACACTGAATGTTTAAGGTCCTTTTACCCTGTTGACATCATGTTGTTAGCGTGATTTATGTTGTTGTTCTTATATTGCTTTAGCATTTCTAAGATGTTGCTAGCATGAATTAGCACACTGATATTATGTGCTAAGCTACTGACTGACAGTGATAATTGGTGATAAGTGTGTGTGTGTGTGTTGCTTAGATGCTAGGCTATTTCAACACCTTGCAATTATTTTAACAGGTTTATTGTATGACAGTGTGTCTTTAGTATTTTAAACCTGTTGCTAGCACGATTTAAAGTTAATGATGTTGCTAGCATAATTTAGCACACTGCTTTTAGGTGCTAGTAACTGATAGCCACATAGTGATATTTGTTTTTGTGTGTGTGTTTATATGTGTGCATATGCATGTGTGTTTATGTGTGTGTATATGCATGTGTGTGTGTGTGTCAGATGCCAGTCTGCTGACGTCTCCTCAGACAGAAGAGTTGTTTGACCTGATCGCCAGCACTCAGAGCCGCCGTCTGGATGACCAGCGGGTGAACGTCAGTAATCTGCCCGGACTCAGGATTACCCACAATAACCTGGGGCACCTGTGCGGAGACGGAGACCCTCAGGAGCCCAGCGACGACTTCTTCAACATGCTCATCAAGTGCCAGGTCAGAGGAGACACACACACACACACACACAGACACACACAAACAAACACTTTAGTCCACATGAACCTAGTGGTTGAAGTAGGCATTGCAATCCAAATTCAAAGCATTGGATGCAACATTCTCCTCCAGAGAGGGGGTCTTATGTGTTTATTCACCTGTGTGTGTGTGTGTGTGTGTGTGTGTGTGTGTGTGTGTGTGTGTTCATTTCTCTAATATAGATGACCAGTACTGCTCTCCTCCAGAAGGGGGTCTTGTGTGTTTATTCACCGTATGTGTGTGTGTGTTCAGTCCTCCAGGATAGATGACCAGCGCTGCTCTCCTCCAGAAGGCGGTCCCCGGGCCCCGACAGTCCCTGATGAGGATTTCTTCAGCCTCATCCAGAGAGTGCAGGCCAAGCGGATGGACGAGCAGCGCGTACGGCTCCCGGAGGACCAGCAAGAGTCTGGGTAAACCTGCAGGAGACCCGTGTGTGTGTGTGGGAGACGTGAAAACACAAGTGCCATCTCAGTATATACGCCTCCTGTGCTTTACAGCCAATCATCATTACACTCAATGTAGGTTTATAAGGACCGGATGTGGAGGACACGAGTCTCTGGGCGAATTCACTGACAGACAACTACATTCTCACACACACACACACACACACACACACACACCTCTCACAGGAAACAATCTGCATTTTTACATCCTCAGCATACGTCATTCTGTCTGATTTATGACAAAAATAATGTCCCCACAAGGTCAAAATTTACTAGTATTACTAAACTTGTGGGGACATCTGGTTCCCAGATGATGATGAATGCTTGGACTACACACACACACACATGCACATACTAACATACACTCAGTCACATAGACTCTCTGCCGACTAAATTAATATTTTGGGGTTATCTATCCCTTTAAATGTTTTGTGTGATTTTATTATCTACAAGTGTAGTGTCAGCGTATAGATCAGGGTTGCCAAGTGCACAGTTTTCCTGCAGATGGATTTTGGCTGCTTTTAATAATAACATAGCTATTCTGCAGGTTAAAGGTTTGACATGTTGTGTTAATTATGGTGGCTTGAGAAAGTATACTACATAAACTAATTATTCTTCTGTCTACTTCTCAGACTTCGGGTTACTTTATCTTTTCCAACTTATCCGACTTACGGTTTTCTGAAAATTGACCCAGAAAATTTGGAAAAGTCCCATTGACTTAACATTGGGTCAAACTTTATGACCTCATAACTTCCCGCCAGACTGTCATACAGACTTAAGATTGGGCTCATTAAACTCAGACTACCGATCTGCCAATCACTGATGACCTTTCAACTTACTAGTCGCACCCTAGCAACTGTCCCATAGACTTTCATTGTAAAAAAACTGCCATTGACTTTACATTGGACATACTAACAACAAACCAATTCATGCTAACAATATACCAATACACACTAACAAACATGCTAATCATACTAATGCTAATCATACTAATTCATACTATAAACATACTAGCAACATGCTAATTCATACTAAATTCATGCTAACAACATGCTAGTTTATACTAGAAACATGCTAGCAACAGGCTAATTTATACTAGAACCATGCTAACAACATGCTAATTTTTGCTAGAAACATGCTAGCAGAATGCCAATTCATACTAGAAACATGCTAATTTATGTTAGCAACTGCCTAGCAACCTCCTAGCAACACCTTAGCAACCGCCTAGCAACCACTCAGAACACCCTAGCAACACCTTAGCAACTGCCTACCAACACCTTAGCAACTGCCTAGCAGCCACTTAGCAACCCCTCAGAACACCCTAGCAACCACCTAGCAACGCCTTAACAACCACTTAGTAACACCTTAGCAATGACCTAGAACACCTTAGCAACTACCTAAAAACATCTTAGCAACCATTCAGAACACCATAGCAATAACTTAGTAACTACCTAGAACACCTTCGCAACCACCTAGCAACGTCTTAGCAACCACTCAGAACACCCTAGCAACTGCCTAGCAACACCTTAGCAACTACTCAGAACACTCTAGCAACACTTTAGCAACACCTTAGCAACCGCCTAGTAACACCTTAGCAACCACCTAGCAACCACTTAGAACACCCTAGCAACCGCCTAGCAACCGCTTAAGCCTTGTTTATACTCGACGCGTCCGCTAGTTCGCTTGAGTGCTCGCAGAGAATCTGACGTCATCGCGGAGTTTGCGGATGTTCGCTTTGAGTGCGCGCGACATCATTTCGGCTGGCGGTGCGCACGGTATTTTTTGAGACTTAGCAACCACCTAGCAACACTTTAGCAACTGCCTAGCAACCATTCAGAACACCCTAGCAACACTTTAGCAATTGCCTAGTAACACCTTAGCAAACACCTAGCAACCACTCAGAACATCCTAGCAACCACCTAGCAACGCCTTAGCAACCACCTAAAACATCTTAGCAACCATTCAGAACACCTTAGCAACTACCTAGAACACCCTAGAAACCACCTAGCAACGACTTAGCAACCACCAAGAACACCCTAGCAACACCTTAGCAAGAAACATGCCAATCCCTACTACAAACATGCTAATATATGTGTACTTATCTGTCTATGTCGACTGTTTCAAACTTTTTAAAAGTTACTTAAATTATTTAAACTTTACTACTTCAAACTTTCAGACTTTTCTTTCTCAAGCCACCATGCAGTTTGTCTACCAACTTTACTGTTTTATATATATATATATTTATATAGTTATATTTATATAATTGCATTGTAATGTTTTACGTTGTTCTAGCAAATGTGTGCTAAGATGATGAAGCGAGCTAGTTTTAGTGAGTTGTTTTGCATTTGCCCACATCCATTACATTTTTAAAGGGGCAGTTCACCCATAAACTAAAACATGTTGAAAACTGAATTCCTATTGACTTCCATTGTATTTTTCCCCTACTATGGAAGTCAATGGTTACCAGTTTTCAACATTCTTCAAACTATCTTCTTTTGTGTTTCAAAAAACAGCAACAGCTCATAAAAGTCAGCTATCACTCCATTTTTGGGTGAACTTTCCTTTATCTTTACACTTGAAACATGAGATTATTAAACTGTGGTCACCACAGCGGAATGAACCAACTTATCCATCATATGTTTTATGCAGCGGTTGCCTTTCCAGCTGCAACCCAGTACTGGGAAACACCAATATACATTCTCATTCACACTCATACACTACGGCCAATTTAGTTGATCAATTCCCCTATAGCACATGTGTTTGAACTGAGGGGGAAACCGGAGCACCCGGAGGAAACCCACACCAACACGGGGAGAACATGCAAACTCCACACAGAGATGCCAGAGATTCTGTTTTGAATAATAAATCCTAATCTACATTGACTTTCAGAAATGAAACTATATGATGCATACAGTGATGTAAAATACGAATTTATACGAATGAAAGTGGCATATTTTGAGTTTGTTTTAAAAACCTGGCAACCCTGATGTACAGTACAAGCCAATCAGTGTTGCCAGGTTTGCAGTTTTCCTGCGCAATCGGGGTCTTTAGAGGTGTGTGTTGCATTTTCTGAGTGGTTTACTTTCATAACATGCTGCCAAAATGTTTAATACTCATGAATACAAAATGAAAACTGAATCATTTCTTAATGAACATGGAATCTGCAATGCATACATGGCAACCCTGAGCAGAACATCAGCTATTAAGGTACTTAAAAGTGTTGTTTATACAAATATGTTTTACAAAATATCACAGAAGATATGGCTACTTTACATTTCTATTTTTGATCATGTTTTTATTATTCTGTTGGATTTGTTTTTCTTGGATCTGGCAACCCTGCTGTAGAAGCCAATGCTGAATGCTAATGTGTGTTCAGTGAATTCGCCAGGAGTGTTTTCCACACAAAAACAAGCTTCTCATTGTCTCCCGTTTGTCCTCTGCTGCCTTAATTAGACCTGCAGACTCTGATTGTATCCTCTGATGTTGTGTTTTTGAGTAGTTTTGATGGGGATTGTGCTCATTTACGGTGTTTCTCAGATGCTGCTGATGTGTTTTTGACTTTCTTTGAGCGCAAGTGCATTTCAGTTTTCAGCTTTACAGCACATTTTCATCCAGAACTGTACAATAAATGGAGACATTAGGGCTGCTTCGTTTATCTCCGCTTCATTTGAACTCAAAGGCGTAGTTGTAAATCACAGAAACGTATTTATTGAGTGTTGAGAAACCTGTAAAAAGCAAAACAAAACAAGCAAAAGACTGTGAAAAGAGGTTTAAGTGTTGTTAATTGTGGGTAAAACTATGTAAATGTGCAGAAAATCAGATTTTGATGCATCACTGTGCTTTTGAGTCGCCTGAAGCTGCTTTTGGAGCGATTTAATGAGTTTTCTGTAAATGATTCTGAATCACTGAATCGTGACTCGGATCAGTTGATTCAGTTGATCAATGCTTGATTTATTTGTGACTAATGAACATCATGTTGATCGCGATTGTATGTAGGAACATTTAAAACAGAAAAATATGCCATTTTAAATGTAATTCTGCAGTATTTTGAGCAAGTTTAGCTGGTTTTCATTCTATTTTGGCAGGAAAGAAAACAATCCACATGAATTCACTGCCATCTTGTGGTAGATATGAGCTTTTTTTTTTTTTTTTTTAGATATTATATATTTTGTTTTATCTAAAAAATGTTGTGAATCATTCTTGAATATGAAATCCAGATTTTTATGCATCACTGTGCTTTGACTGAAGCTGCTTTTGGAGAGATTTAATGAGTTTTCCATAAATGATTCTGAATCGTGACTCGGATCAGTTGATTCAGTTGATCAATGCTTGAGTCATTTGTGACTAATAAACATCATATTGATTGCAGTTTTATGTAGGAACATGAAGAAGAGGATGAAGAAGACATTTAAAATGTAAATCCGCAGTATTTTGAGCAAGTTTAGCTGTTTTTCATTCAATTTTGGCGGGAATCAAGATGATTCACATGAATTCACTGCCATCTTCTGGTAAAATTGAGCAATGTTTTTCCCTTTTTAATCTAAAGAGTGTTGTGAATCATTGGTAAATATATATAAAAATTAATTTTTTATGCATCACTTTGCTTTTGAATCGACTGAAGCTGATTTTGGAGCGATTTTATTAGTTTTCCACAAATGAGTCTGAATCACTGAATCGTGACTCGGATCAGTTGATTCAGTTGGTCAATGCTTCAGTCATTTGTGACTAATGAGCATCATGTTAATTGCAATTTTATGTGGGAACAAAAAAGTTAAACATTAAAACATTAAAAAAGTTTAGTTGTTTTTCCATTCTATTTCGGCGGGATGGAAAATGATTCACATGAATTCACTGCCATCTTGTGCTAGATTTGAGCAAATGCCGTAAATGTTCTTTTTTAATCTACAAAATGTTGTGAATCATTCTTAAATATGTATGAAAATCAGATTTTTATGCATCGCTGTGCTTTGACTGAAGCTGCTTTTGGAGCGATTTAATGAGTTTTCCATAAATGATTCTGAATCACTGAATCGTGACTCGAATCCGTTGATTCAGTTGGTCAATGCTTCAGTCATTTGTGACTAATGAGCATCATATTAATTGCAATTTTCTGTGGGAACATTGAAAAAAGTCATTTAAAATGTAAATCGGCAGTATTTTGAGCAAGTTTAGCCATTTTTCATTCTGTTTTGGTGGGAAAGAAAATGATTCACATGAACTCACTGCCATTTTGTGGTTATAAACGAGCAAATGCCATAAATGTTCTTTCTTAATCTAAAAAATGTTGTGAATCATTCTTAAATATGTATGAAAATCAGATTTTTATGCATCACTGTGCTTTGACTGAAGCTGCTTTTGGAGCGATTTTAATAAGATTTCCGTAAATGATTCTGAATCACTGAATCGTGACTCGGATCAGTTGATCAATGCTTGAGTCATTTGTGATTAATGAACATCATGTGGATCGCGATTGTATGTAGGAACATTTAAAAAGAAAATGCGCCATTTATAGTGTAAATCCGCAGTATTTTGAGTAAGTTTAGCCGTTTTTCATTCTATTTCGGCAGGATGGAAAATGATTCACATGAATTCACTACCATCTTGTGCTAGATATGAGCAAATGCCGTAAATGTTCTTTCTTAATCTAAAAAATGTTGTGAATCATTCTTAAATATGTATAAAAATCAGATTTTTATGCATCGCTGTGCTTTGACTGAAGCTGCTTTTGGTTTTCCAGATCGGGCGATTTAATGAGATTTCCGTAAATAAGACTGAATCACTGAATCGTGACTCGGATCAGTTGATTCAGTTGGTCAATGCTTCAGTCATTTGTGAGTAATGAGCACCATATTAATTGCAATTTTCTGTGGGAACATTGAAAAAAGTCATTTAAAATGTAAATCGGCAGTATTTTGAGCAAGTTTAGCCGTTTTTCATTCTGTTTTGGTGGGAAAGAAAATGATTCACACAAACTCACTGCCATTTTGTGGTTATAAACGAGCAAATGCTGTAAATGTTCTTTCTTAATCTACAAAATGTTGTGAATCATTCTTAAATATGTATGAAAATCAGATTTTGATGCATCACTGTGCTTTGACTGAAGCTGCTTTTGGTTTTGCAGATCGGGCGATTTAATGAGTTTTCCATAAATGATTCTGAATCACTGAATCGTGAATCGGATCAGTTGATTCAGTTGGTCAATGCTTCAGTCATTTGTGAGTAATGAGCACCATATTAATTGCAATTTTCTGTGGGAACATTGAAAAAAGTCATTTAAAATGGAAATCGGCAGTATTTTGAGCAAGTTTAGCCATTTTTCATTCTGTTTTGGTGGGAAGGAAAATGATTCACATGAACTCACTGCCATTTTGTGGTTATAAACGAGCAAATGCTGTAAATGTTCTTTTTTAATCTAAAAAATGTTGTGAATCATTCTTAAATATGTATGAAAATCAGATTTTTATGCATCACTGTGCTTTGACTGAAGCTGCTTTTGGAGCGATTTTAATAAGATTTCCGTAAATGATTCTGAATCACTGAATCGTGACTCGGATCAGTTGATCAATGCTTGAGTCATTTGTAATTAATGAACATCATGTGGATCGCGATTGTATGTAGGAACATTTAAAAAGAAAATGCGCCATTTATAGTGTAAATCCGCAGTATTTTGAGTAAGTTTAGCCGTTTTTCATTCTATTTCGGCGGGATGGAAAATGATTCACATGAATTCACTGCCATCTTGTGGTAGATATGAGCAAATGCCGTAAATGTTCTTTCTTAATCTAAAAAATGTTGTGAATTACTCTTAAATATGTATAAAAATCAGATTTTTATGCATCGCTGTGCTTTGAAGCTGCTTTTGGTTTTGCAGATCGAGCGATTTAATGAGATTTCCGTAAATGATTCTGAATCACTGAATCGTGACTCGGATCCGTTGATTCAGTTGATCAATGCTTGAGTCATTTGTGACTAATAAACATCGTATTGATCGCAGTTTTATGTAGGAACATAATAAAAGATGAAGAAGAAGAAGACATTTAAAATGTAAATCTGCAGTATTTTGAGTAAGTTTAGCTGTTTTTCATTCGATTTTGGGCGGAAGGAAAATGATTCACATGAATTCACTGCCATCTTGTGCTAGAAATGAGCAAATGCCGTAAATGTTTTTTGTTTTAATCTAAAGTGTTGTGAATCATTGTTAAATATTTAAGAAGTTGCTTTTCTTGTTTTAATAAGCTAAACAGCTGACTCATATTGAAGAATATGTTTCTCAGTGATGCATGATGCTTGTAACTAACCTTCATTTTTAATACTACAATTATTTTGTTCATATAGCGACCAAATCTTCAGACTCCAAATCAAGAAAATATAGGATATTTGTACTAGATTTGTTTATGAGCTTCAAGTAGATCTGTATTAGTTACAGATAGAACATCCATTTAATATATATTTAATTTCTCAAAGCTGCAAAGTCCACCTAAATTGTGATTATTATTATTATTCTTGTCTTCCTGTATTATGATTTGCCTTCATGTGTTGTATTATTGTGTGAATGAGTCCGGAAGCCTTTTGAAAAGTCACTGCCCCAATGTACATAACGTTTTATATTTATTTTCTGTTCATGAACATGGGTATGGATCCCTTGCTTTTAATAAAATGTTGATGAAATTGATATGAAACCGTTGTCGTTTTTAACAGAAGTCTAGAAATCAGCATGATATAGAAGTCTAATAGATGCCAATATATACAAATTATATATGACAGAAGATCATATTTGGATTTTACATATATAAAATGTCATATATGCAACATATTTTGAAATATTGCATAAGTATTTTTTTAAGCATTGCAATAACACGTATGTATCGCTAATCTTGAACATGTATGTCATATTATGGTACGTATTTGTAATTCCAAAGGTTGAAATATATATAAGAAACCATTTGTTTTTGCAATATGCATGCATAATATGACATCTTACATATGAAAATCCAAATATGAACATTGCATGTCATGTAATACCTTACTGACATGAATGCTAAAACTCTCTTTTTAATTTTGTTTAATAGGAAAGTTTACAAGTGGACAGACAGTGTGTGTGTGTGTGTGTGTGTGTGTGTGTGTGTGTGTGTTTGCTTTGACATGTTCACTTGTGAGAATAAAAGGGAAACATCAATACATCACATTATAGGAAGTGGAGCGGAACATTAACCCTCAATTCACTGCAAAGTCTGACTATTCTGAGATAAATTAATGATCAGTTTCAGCATCACACGATCCTTCGGCAGTCATTATAACAGGAAGATTACATTTATAATTAGGCTATTATTGTGCAAATAATTTTTTGTTTTTGTGCAAATTCGTTTTTAGGAGTCACAGATGAATGGAGCAGGATGTGTGTGAAATGTTTATAAATGTATATTTACTGTCTCTTTTGATAAGTGTAATGCATCTTTGCTGAATAATTATTTATTTTGGTTTAAAGCAGACTTGAATAGTAGTGTGTATTATGATTATTTAGCATTTTGTCAGCGTACATTACACTTCCGAATGCATGCATTTCGTCAGGTAAAGATTTCCATTTACAACATGTAGAACCACAAACATTTCAGAAATGGCATCGATTTATTCCTTTTTTTTTTTTGGCTTAGTTCCTTTGTTAATATGGGGACGCCACAGTGGAAGGAACCGCCAACTTATCCAGCATATGTTTTACGCAGCGGATGCCCTTCCAGGTGCAACCCAGCACTGGGAAAGCATTGATATACAAAATATATAAATAAAAGTCTAACGTTTTTAAGGATAACATTATTTGTTGTTTTCAATGCAATGCAATGTTTTTACATGGTTTAATGTTCAAAAAACACATTATTTTCCTCCTACCGTGTATTGTTGTTGTTCATTACTCCACGTTTTTTTGAAACCGCCATTAGGGTTGTTGCTAGAAGGGATACAGCTGTGTCCGGAAGGTAAGGATAATTATATATATATATATATATATATATATATATATATATATATATATATATATATATATATATATATATATATATATATATATATATATATTACTTATTACATTACCCATTAACTGTATTTTATTAACGTCTACCCCAACCCTCATAGTAATGTAAAAACTGTAATTATACCGAGTAGTATTAATATTATTAATTAATTAAATACACAATCTACAAAGTTAAAGCGCTATATAAATATACATGAATGGAATTGAATGAATTGCGTTTTATTAACGCCTACTCGACCCTAAACCAAACCTACCCCACACAGTCATATAAATATAGTCACTATTTGTGAATAGTCTCACAAAAGTGATGTTCGTATCCACAGCTGTATCCCTTCTAAACCGATTTGCTGATTGTTTTGAAAAGTGCGCTGTGCTCTGATTGGCCATTCATCCGTTTATTGCGTTGTGATTGGATGACTCTCTCAAGCCTGTGAAAAAACCGTTAAGCTCCTTTTTACCTCATCAATTCGAAACTGATCTGTAAAAGTTATAGATCAACTCATACTCAAGCTGATCGATCAACTTCACCAGCACAGCAGGACTACATAACTGATTGGTAAGTTACTTTACCTCACTTTTGAAATAGTCGTTTATAATGTCTCCAGTGATGTCTCTGTAACTTTATTTTGGTCGCCATTAAAGCGTTAAAGTTACACTGTTTTATTTGAGTATATTTGGGTGTTGTTTTGACAATTATCCCACTGACTAATGTAAATGTAAAGATTAATGTTTATATCAGGAGTTTTAGGAAGGTGGAAATGATCCTTAATTTATGTAAACAATAAATCTATCCTGACGGATCTTAATATATAAACGAACACGTAATATTTGACCCCTTTAAATGTTTAAAGGTTGAAGACACCTTTTAAAGACACTTTCAGACACTTTTAACACATTTTTTGCATTAATAACATGGTTGTTACCATGTTTAACTCATTACCAGACCATTTTTAGGGATGTAAACAAAAACAGTGGTGCCAGCGTATTTCCTGTTTTACATTTTTAATTTCTATTGATAAATAATGCTATGATAGCTAACATTAATTCATGATTGAATTGCCTCTTGTTACAGTTAATTTCTTCTATGTTCTGGCATAGCTAGTTACCACGTTTAATCAAATTACTAACATGTTTTACCACATTGCTAGTAAATTCTAGCACGTATTGTTTTTTTTTCTGGACTTGACTCTTAAGCCCGTCACACACCGGATGCGCCGCTCAGTGCGGCGACACGGGGCGCACATGACAGTTGAAAGTATCGCACACCAGACTCGCACATTTGCAGGCTATTTAAAACGAAACTAATCAGATGGCGCTCTGTGGCGCGGCAGAATTATGAACAGTGTCCTGAGCCGTGGCTGGGCGCCGCGGACAGCCGCCGACTTGCGGCGCCGGTGTGTGTACTCTGATTGAAACCTATTTTTAGAATTCTGAAATGCGTGGCGCTGCGCGGCGCGTCGCCAAGCGGCGCTTCTGGTGTGCGACCTGCTTTACTGTCTGTGGAGGATGAGGGAGCTCTCGCATTTCATCTAAAATATCTTGATTTGAGTCCTGAATGAAGGTCTTGGGGGATTGAAATGACACGAGGGAGAGAAATTAATAGCAGAAATTTTATTTTTGGGTGAACTAACTCTTTTGTGTTGAATATGAACACACTGTTATAAAATAAAAAATTAAACATTATTTAATTGTATATTCATGATACAACTGTGATGGCCTCGTGACGGTCATATTTATGACAGATTCATGAGAATTTATGTTGTCTTGATAATGATAAGTTGACAAAAACAGGTTATGGCAATGTCATCTTAACATTTAAAATGACAAATGAGCTAATGGATAGTTGTCATAAGCCTGCATAAAAATCTCCTTTCTATTCACGATGATTATAAAGGTAAATTATTTTTATTTACAGTGCATGCAGTCTTTAAAATGTTTATCTTAAAAAATAAAAAAGATGAAAATAAACATAAACTGGGATGATATTTTCTGAGAAATGTTAATCTTAGAAAATAAATAGATATTTAACATGCAAATAAACAACCTGCAATGATATTTTCCTATAAAGAACTCTGCTTATATTTGAATAATTTTTTATGTACAGTGCATGTACAACTTCCCTAAAAAGTTAATGTCATTTTAAGAAAAACCTTGATATTTTGTTATGCATGTTAATCTTATAAAATATATTAAAATGAAAATAAACATAAACCATGAGGGTATTTCCTTATTAAGCACTCTATGTTGGATTTTATTTTACAGTGCATGTACTCTTTATTTAAATATAAACATTAAGCAAAATAAAAGATGTGTGTAACATGAAAATAAACATAAACTGTGATGATATTTTATTATAAAGGACTCTGATTATATTTCAAATGATTTTTATTTACAGTGCATTAGCGCTGTTATGGATCAACAATCTCTCACGGTTCGGATCACATTATGGTTTTTTTAGTTATGGATCGGACCATTTTTCGGATCAGTTAAAAAGGGGAGGAGACAAATGTAATTTGCTTTCCATTTATTACGAAAAACAGCACTGCAAAACACTTTTGGTTTTAACAAACAGTAATTTTAATACAAAAAAAATGAAGAAATAATCAGCTGATTAAAAATACACTAAAATATTTAGTAATGTGACAAATTCACGGTTACTGTTGCTGATAGCACTAAATGTAGAAATCTAACATTATCATTAGCACGACCCATATTTATTTTTAGCCTCATCTTCAATAAACGATTCAGTAATTCACTCATAAACCTTCATGTTTCATTGCTAGATGATCATTGTTGAAGAATTATTCAGTGTCATATTTTTGATGACTGGTTGTCGCCACCTATTGGTTAATTAATGTAATTGCTGCCTACAGCTTTCATTTTTGAGTCTCAAGTTAAATGCAGATGATGGAGATTTTAATCTTCACCATAAACATCAGTGGCTCTATCTAAACTATAAACTGTTATGCCAGTACTTCTGTGTTATTTGACTGTTTAAAGACTGAATCTCTTGATTTTTGCATTTTTAGATTTGAACGCAGCGATTGGAAGGATTAATAAACATATGCAAATCACCATCATTTATAGTTTATGTTGCGTGGGTGTTGAGATCCCGATCTTTTAATGATTAATCGTGCAGCTTACGCCCCATTCACACGAGGCTTCAGCTTCAACGCTTGACAGAGGGCGTGTCTGAAGTTGGGGCTGACGCGATCGTCATAGCAGCGTCAGCCAATGAAATTAGTCCGCAATAGGCCACTGTTGGAGCTGGTGTATTTGCATACAGCGATCTGATTGGCTGACGCTTTCGTCGGCGCTTGAAAAGTTGAGCATGTCCCAACTTCTGCAGCGAGCAACGCCTCTGAAGCGGCGCCGACGGATCCACAATGCAGTTCGGCAACGCCTGACGTCACCCATTCATGGGAAGCGTTGAAGCTGACGCCCCGTGTGAATGGGGCGTTACACTGAATACATTAATGCAGCCTAAACAAGTAGTGACAGAAAACACCTTTAATAACCTAAGAAACCCACCACATCCCCAATAACCCACCACAACATCTTCCCTCATCATTATATTTCACAGGAAAGCCTAAATGCTTTCATACATGTGATTTGAATGACGAGAGAGGAGATCTTCACACATTAAGGATTAATCTAACAATAAAAAAATGTATTAATCCGCGGGTCATGTGTTTCGAATTGTGGGTTTAAGATCCGTACGAATCATGGATCAACCGTGATCCGCTACACTCCTACAGTGCATGTACAACTTACTTAAAAATGTTAATGTTGAAACATAAAAAGATGTTTAACATCAAAATAAACATAAATCGTGGTGATATTTTCGTAAAAATATTAATCCTTGAAAATAAGTATATTTAAAATGGAAATAAACATAAACCATGACGATATTTCCTTATAAAGGACTCTACTTGTTTTTAAAATGATTTATTTTTTTTACATGGCATGTACATTTCACTTAAAAATGTTAATGTTAGAAAATAAAAAGATATTTAAGATGAAAATAGGCGGTTCATTCCACTGTGGCGACCCCTGATTAATAAAGGGACTAAGCTGAAAAAATAATGAATGAATTAAGATGGAAATAAACATGAACCATGATCAATTATTATTTATTTTTATTGCAGCGCAGAGGGAATGAGCCAATGGTGAGGCAGCGTTCTCTTGCATTCCTGCAGTCCCTCCCAGCAGCGCTCCGTCTTCTCTTCCCAGAGTGCCGTGCGGTGCGTCAGCCGGAGCCTCAGCGCTCTATATAAAGTGGTGGTGGGCAGAGGAGGGCAGCCGTGCAGCGGGTCACGCAGACTGAGAGGAGCCGGACACACACTTCAGCGGACACACACACACACCCACACTGACAGAGAGAGAGACAGGTCAGTACAGAGACGGGAAGTGCAGTAATACAGGAGGAAATCAGATTATTCTATGTGTGTGTGTGTGCATGCATGAGTATGTGTGTGCGTACATGTGTGTGTGTGTTAAGCTCTTTAAGGTCTTGCAGTGCTTGTTCAAGGAGGAGATTATTATTTTTGCTGCATGAGAAGCGCAGTGTGTTTTGACAGCTGTGACGTCCCTCAGAGCATCTCTCACACTGTATAGATCTGAGGAATAAACACTGATCTATATTGTAAACACGGCCTCATTCACGTCACAGATCTCCTCTTAAAGGGACAGCGGCGCCGTCGCTACGGAAACAGGAGAATGCGGCTCTCAGGGTCTTTGATGTGAATGAGAATGGCTTCGGTTTAAAGGGATAGTTCACACAAATATTTAAATGTGCTCACTATTTACTCACCATTAAGTGCTTATAAAAAAGATATTTTGAAGAATGCTGAAAACCTTTAATCATTCACTTCCACATTTATTTTCGCTAATATGGAAGTCAATGGTTACAGGTTTCAGCTTTCTTCAAAATATCATATTATTATAGAAAGTCATACAGGTTTGGGTCAAGTTAATGTTGGGAGATCAGAATGTATAATAATAATAATAATAAACAATAAGAAATGTATCTGCAAGCAGCAACTACTGCAGTGTTTAAGGCTCATTTAAACACCTTAAACACTGAGCTCATTTGTCAATTATGAAGTCTGTAGCTACTTTAATTAATGGCGAAAAATATTATTTATTTGCATGTGTGTGTGTGTGTGTGTGTGTGTATATATATATAATACCAGTTAAAATGATTGCTGTTGAAAATAGCATGTCACTTTTTTTTTACACTTTAGAGTCATCTATGGGGAAGAACAAATTGAATATTTATGAATTGTAGTTTTTTTTTGTACATTTGGCAACCCACATTTTGTAAATGACAAAATGTTATAGTTCTAGCTGTCCAAAGATAAAAGTTAATTGTGACCCTGGACCACAAAAGCAGTCATAAAAGACAAGATTTTTTGGGAAATTGAGATTTATGCATGACCTGAACCTAAATAAATCATCTTTAGATATACTGCTGTTTGGTTTGTTAGGACAGTATTTGGGTCTTTGATGTGAATGAGACTTGCTTTGGCTTCAAGGGATAGTTCACACAAATATTAATATGTGCTCACTATTTACTCTCCATTAAGTGCTTATAAACCCTTATGAGTTTCGGCTGAACACAAAAAAAGATATTTTAAAGAATGCTGAAACCTGTAACCATTGACTTTCACGTTTATTTTTCCCTAATATGGAAGTAAATGATTACAGGTTTTAGCTTTCTTCAAAATATCGTATTATTATAGAAAGTCATGCAGGGTTGGAACAAGTGTATGTTAGGAGATCAGAATGTATACTACGACTACTACTACTAATAATAATAAACAATAAGAAATATATTTGCAAGCAGTAGTTTCTACAGTGTTTTAAGGCCACAAGCTTATTTGTCAATTAAGAAGTCTGTAACTACTTTAAATAATGGTGAAAAATATTATTGATATACATTTGTGCATTATATATTTATATTATTTAATACCAGTTATAGTGAATTGCCATTGCCATTTTTGCCTAATTCCCCTAACCTGCCTAGTTACCCTAATTAACCTAGTTAAGCCTTTAAATGTCACTTTAAGCTGTATAGAAGTGTCTTGAAGAATATCTAGTCTAATATTATTTACTGTCATCATGACAAAGAGAAAATAAATCAGTTATTAGAGACGAGTTATTAAAACTATTATGATTAGAAATGTGCTGAGAAAATCTGCTCTCCATTAAACAGAAATTGGGGAAAAAAAATAAACAGGGGAGCGAATAAATCAGACTTCAACTGTATATGTATATATATATATATATATATATATATCAAGGTTTCCGCTACATTCATTCATCCGTGGCGGGCCGCCACGCCAAAATTCATCCCGCCGCGGCTACATTACAACTTCTCATTAAACATTTAGTCGTGTTTTGTATAGCGGATTATAATCGCACTAAAACATATTAGAGGTAAACAGCGCAAACTTTTCTGCAACCGTAGTAGTGCTGTGCGCTATTTGTTCAACCCTTTAAGGTGACATGCTGACTGACTCTCTGACAGACTGACTGACAGGTGCGTGAGTCTAGCAAACACCGCGTAGCTTTCAGTTTAAGATGAACACAGTTTCCATAAGTATATTTTATTGATAAATGTCAATGGCTCTGCATACAATGACTTTATCTTGCTGGAGTTTCACTTTACTTCAGGACGCGTTAATGTCGGAAAACGCACAAAAACACAATAAATCGCGCTTCAGCAGCGCTTACTGGAGAGCGCACGAGAAGATCTGCACTTGAACGTGTAAATTTGAGTGCGTGCAAGAAGTTCTGTGCACGAAGAGGAAATCGGCGCGCAAGCAAAGAGATTCGCATGCTCGTATTACATGAATGCTATCTCGCCTTGCAATAATGCGTGTAATATTTGTCTTTGAAATAGTTGGCAGATCTGTGTAAAAAAAAAAGTCCTGCCGCCACTGCTGGAAAAAATCCTAGAGGAAACACTGTATATATATATATATATATATATATATATATATATATATATATATATATATATATATATATATATATATATATATATATATATATATATATATATAATTTAATACCAGTTAAAATGAATTGCTATTTAAAATAGCATTAGTTACTTTTTTATTTTTTTTTATTTTAGAGTCTTCTATGGGGAAGAACACATTGAATATCTATGAATTAGGCTTTTTTTTGTACATTTGGCAACCCACATTTTGTGAATGACCCTGTTATAGCTGTCCAAAGGTAAAAGTTAACTGTGACTTTGGACCACAAAAGCAGTCATAAGTGTCAATATTTTTTGGAAATTGAGATTTTTGCTTGACCTGAACTTTAATAAATAATCTTTAGATCTATTGATGTATGGTTTGCTAGGACAGTATTTGGCTGAAAATCTGAAAATTAAATAAAATCACATTTCAAGTTTTTTAAATGAAGTTCTTAGCAATGCATATTAGAGTTTTGATATATTTACAGTAGGACATTTACAGAATATCTTCATGAACATGATCTCTACTTAATATGCTAATGATTTTTGGCATAAATAAAAAATAAATGATAATTTTGACCCATGTAAAATGTATTTTTTGGCTATTGCTAAAATATATAAAACCGCTTTTGTGCTCACAATTATTAATGTAGGCAGTTCATAGATTACCAGAACACTTCTTTTATTGAGGTTTGTAATAATAAATAATAATAATAATAATAATAATAATAATAGTAAATTGGGTTTGTAATAATTGTAATAGTAAAATAATTCTAAGGCATGGGATAGGTCAGACCCTGGCCACTCTCCACATGGTGCCGGTCATCAGGGAACATCTTTTTTTAGCGTGGGTCATTTGGCTGATGGGTTGTGGATCTGTATGGTCAAGGGTGGAGGTTTCCCTGTATCAGTGTCAGTCTGCAGCACCAGTACACACCGTTCAACATACGGCGCTTTAAAACGCACGCAGCTCCTGCTAAATTCTGACCACTGATTTATGAGGTCATTCCACATGAAACTGAAGTCTAAAGACACTTACTGGACGCTCCATTTCTAAAAATAAGATTTTCATGCACAAATATGGCTTGAAATGATATTGTACTTGACTGGTTGATCTTTTTTGTATAGATTATCATTAAAATAAACAAACAAAAAAAAAACCCTCAAAATTATCTTAAAGTGCTGTTAGCAACACAATTTAACCATATAAATTCAATAATAATTAAAAAGTTCATGAAATTAATGTTATTCTGTTACTATTTTGTATTAATTATAATGCACTAATTTTTGCAGGCCTGTTTTAGAATTTGGAATATGTATCACTGATATAGTTAAAGGCAAACTTATATATTTTTCAAATATTTCTCGAGTGCAGAGAACATTTAAAATATTATTTAATTAAAATATAAATAAACATAAAATATATAAAATAAAAATAATAAAATATAATTATTATGCTATTAAACTAAGAAATGCACATTTTAATAGAGTCTCTGACTTCTTAACTGTTCTGAAATCTTTGCATCCCAATTTTAAGGAATTCTTATTTATTTGCTTATTATTATTATTATTATCATTATTATTATTTATTATTATTATTATTATTTATTTATTATTATTATTATTTATTATTTTTATTATTATTATTTATTATTATTATGATTTATTATTATTATTATTATTATTATTTATTATTATTATTATTATTATTATTATTTATTAATTATTATTATTATTTATTATTATTTATTATTATTATTATTATTATTATTAATTATTATTATTATTTATTATTATTTATTATTATTATTATTATTTATTATTTATTATTATTATTATTATTTATTATTATTATTATTATTTATTTATTATTATTATTATTATTATTATTATTATTATTATTATTATTATTATTATATTATTATTTATTATTATTATTATTATTATTATTATTATTATTTATTATTATTATTATTATTATTTATTATTATTTATTAATTATTATTATTATTATTATTATTTATTATTATTTATTATTATTATTATTATTATTTATTATTATTATTTATTATTATTATTTATTATTATTATTATTATTTATTATTTATTTATTATTATTATTATTATTATTATTATTATTATTATTTATTATTATTATTATTATTATTATTTATTATTATTATTATTATTATTATTATTTATTATTATTATTTATAATAATTATTATTATTATTATTTATTTATTATTATTATTATTATTATTATTATTTATTATTATTATTATTATTATTTATTATTATTATTATTTATTAATTATTATTATTATTATTATTTATTATTATTTTTTTGTGATGGTCCATGAACATCTTGCAATTACATAATTTTAGTATAATTGTTAACTATTATAAAGGAATGTACGGTTTTATGGCATCACTGACATCTGAGCTGAAATCCTGAAATACACACAGAACAGATGAAGCTTTGGTTTCTGCCTGAAGGAGCAGCTGTTTGCCGAGAGAAGCGTCTCATATTCACACCAGCTTTTAATAGCAAACTTTACTCTCCTCAAGCTGCATTTGTGCCTCCTCGTCTCAAACGCTGTCTAGTAACCAAAAACTAACCAATGCATTACATAACACGAGCCCTTACAAAACCCTCTAACCTTTAATACATCGATAGGCCTAGCAGAGAAAATACTGGAGTCATTTCAAATCTTAGAGGGTTTGTATTTAAGGCTGTGGAAGCATTGCAAGCACATTTAAGAGACAATAATGTCACAATAACCTAAACATTTGCAGCTTAAAGGTTAATTGTAGAATATATAATTATTAGATGAAAGCAACTCAGTGTTTGATTATTTAATCCTTTAATTTGAATACTGTTTAACTCCCCAGAATATCATAAATCACTATGCTGACAACCAGGCATCTGTAGCCCCTCCCTCTTTTGAAAAGAGCACAATCTCATTTGCATTTAAAGCGACAGTCACCAAAACGCCACAATTAGGATCAAAGCCTGAAAGGGTCAGTTTCAGAGAGCTAGAAAACATTATCTGTGTACTATTCTCAGCTCAAACTCAAACACGCACTCTAGAGACCGCAGACATGCATTTTACATCTTGTAAAAAGCGTCAGAATAGGGCGTAGAAACGTTGACGCCTTGTTGATTTTGTAGTCATCGTGGCTGCTTTGCTTCTGCTAAAATACCACAGTAATTGTGTTGCCTTGACAAAGTGGTTTTGCATCTGATAAAACTTCCTCATTTCTGAAAAGGAAACATGACCAGACGTGTGCCTTCAGCTCAGCTGTGTGTTATTCAGCCAGATATACAGAGTCTCTTATATACAGTATAAAGAGAGTATATAACCAAATAACTAAATAAGCACAGTAATAATATTCATTTGTAAAAGTCCATCTATTAGCCCAATGACGAAACTAACAGCATGGTCGAAGGTTAAATGCATGTAAGCCTTTTCTAGTGCTTCTGAAAAGAATTCTGTTATTCATTAGAGTTTATTTATACTCATTTTTTAGCTCCGAACTTTATCTGACTCCATGTTTAAGTGATCGTAATATTTAGACTGTATTTCTAATTATAAGAACGGATCACAATAATCATTTATGACTTAATTTAGAGTTTTGATCTATCTGTTCCCATACTCTTCAATTTATACGTTCATTACTGGCCAATCGCCGCTCAGAGTTCAACGCCCCGGGTTGCGTCTCTTCTCACGAACAGAATGGAAGACACTCTGAAATTAGTCAGAGGATACGGGATGAATTAATATTTAATTAGGCTGGTTGTACAATACTAACTCGTGCCAAAAGAAAACATCTCACTTAATCAAGATCCGTAACTTGCTAGTCTCAGTGGTTATAGAATTAAAAAGATCTCCAAACTACGGGGGCGATCCTACATATAGTCTATGAGTCTAATAATTTCCATAATTATGCCGCCATAAAGGTAGCGAAAATGACTTCACATAATCTACTGGATATAAAAGATTTCAGGAGAATTCAGAATGAGTCAAAACTTAACATTTTATTCGTCAGGTAAAATTGTATAATGCCAATTATATAATCAAACAATCATCAAGCCAATTCAGAGATGATATCTGTAACAATATAACATTCATTAACTCAAATATAGATTACAGAATTAAAGAATGCATACCTGAACAGAGAAATACATTGCAGCACCAAATGAGTTGCTACAATGGGGGTCTTGGCTAACAAGATCTCCCCCGAGCAGTGTCCACCTTATACTTTTATACCCACTCAGAACAAACAGTCATAAATTCAAGACAATAGAAGCGTCACAGAGACTCTTGCCTGGTTACTTTGAGATGTTAATCATCTCTAGAGAGGGGGGAAACATCTGGCAAAGATTATATCAAAGTCAAAAACCAAATCAACATATATAAATGAAATATCATAGTGAAATTAAGACCACTTTACCAATCACACCGAGACATTTAAAATGATACCAAACATGAATACAGTGCTATAACATACATCATATTAAAACCTTGAGCATTTTATGTGGACTGTGAATTATGGAGAAAGGTAGCTTACAGGTCAAGAAGGGGGGCTTGAGGTGAAATGAGAGGGGGTCTTTCTCGCATTACCCCCTGGCCTGTTGGCAGTCCACACCTATGTTTGATGTTTGAATGGTCAATAGTAATTAAAATAGAACAGTTGGACAGCTGTAATCCTGTAATCCTTATCTTCTTAGACTCGAGAGTCTGTTTTTATTGCATCTCATGAAATTCCATATCAGCTCTCAGGATCTGCCATAGTGAAAAGGTTAAAAGCCATCTTACAGATCCTTACACATTCATTCATTTTCATTACGGCTTAGTCTCTTTATTAATCAGAGGACGCCACAGCGGAATGAACTGCCAATTTATCCAGCACATGTTTTACGCAGCGGATGCCCTTCCAGCCGCAACCCATCACTAGGAAACACCCATACACTCTCATTCACACACACACTCATACACTACAGCCAATTTAGTTGATCAATTCCCCTACAGCGCATGTGTTTGGACTGTGGGAGAAACCGGAGCACCCGGAGGAAACCTACGCCAACACGGGGAGAGCATGCAAACTCCACACAGAAACACCAACTAACCCAGTCGAGGCTCGAACCAGCAACCTTCTTGCTGTGAGACGATCGTGCTAACCACTACGCCACCATGATGCCCACAATAATAATAATAACAACAAATAAAAGTAATAATGATATTCAAAGTCACTAATTTAAATGCTAAGCTCTCAGTTTCCAGCAGAGTATATTTAAAAGCACTTTATTTTTATTTATCTATTTTGTATTTCCATGTCATTTATGCATGCTCTTGGCAAGTGCTTGAAAATATAGATGTTTGTGTGTGTGTGTGTGTGTGTGTGTGTGTGTGTACAGTATTTGTGCACCAGTTATCTTATATATATATATATATATATATATATATTATTAAGGCTTAACAATATATCGTTTGGGGCGTCACAGTTGCTTAGTGGGTAGCACGATCGCCTCACACCAAGAAGGTCACTAGTTCGAGTCCCGGCTGAGTCAGTTGGTGTTTCTGTGTGGAGTTTGCATGTTCTCCCCGTGTTGGCGTGGGTTTCCTCCGGGTGCTCCGGTTTCCCCCACAGTCCAAACACATAGAGGGGATTTAAATAGGCTAAATTGTCTGAAGTGTATGAGTGTGGGATGTTTCCCAGTGATGGGTTGCAGCTGAAAGGGCATCCGCTGGGTAAAACATATGCTGGATAAGTTGGCGGTTCATTCCGCTGTGGCGAACCCAGATTAATAAAGGGACTAAGCCAAAAAGAAAATGAATGGATGGATGAATATATTGTTTGAACATCGATATCGCAATGTTTGTATCTGCAATAGTCACATCATAGGATTATATGTTTTATTAAAGAGTAACATATAAAGATAATATTATTTTTAAATTATACGATTATAATGATGACCATGTTATTTTACATTTAGTTGTTTTAATTTCTGTACTTGAATACTGTTAAACTTCCAAGAAAAACCATAAAGCACTGTTGATTTATTTAATTTTGCTTATAATTTATTATATTTTATGCACATAGAAAAACACATTGAACATCTAGGTTGATCTAAATTAATGAAATCTTTCCAAATAGAAATACTCAAATCATCTGGTGAAATTATACAGTACTTATATCGCAATATATATCGCAGCAAAACAATATCGATATTTTCAAATATTGTGCAGCCCTAATAATAATAATAATAATATTTATTGTGTTTTTAGACTTTCCGTGTTGGATTTTCTTTTTTAAACACACGATTATGCAGTCGAACTGTTGTATAAACACAATATCCCACGAGTAGCAGTGCAATATGGCTGTATATCAGCCTCCCACCAGTGCTGATATACAGCCATATCGCACTGCTACTCATGTGATATTGCTCATATATATATATATATACGTTGCATTTTTTTTGCTGCTTACTGTACAAGCATATATTTTTCTGTTCATTCATTCATTCATTCATTCATTCAATCATTCATTCATTTTCCTTCAACTTAGTCCCTTTATTCATCAAGGGTCGTCACAGTAGAATGAACCGTCAACTTTTCCAGCATATGTTTTACACAGCGGATGCCCTTCCAGCTGCAACCTAGTACTGGGAAACACCTATACACACTCATTCACACACACACACACACACACACACTCATAAACTACGGCCAATTCAGTTCATCAATTCCCCTATAGCGCATGTGTTTGGACTGTGGGTGAAACCGGAGCACCTGGAGGAAACCCACACCAACACGGGGAGAACATGCAAACTCTACACAAAAATGACAACTGACTCGAACCAGTGACCTACTTGCTGTGAGGCCACAGTGCCAACCACTGAGCCACCATGTCATCCTAGAGTAAACATTTAGAAATAAAGTGATTACTTTATTGTTACATGTCTATTTTCATGATACTAAACAGTCCAGTCAATCAAATAAAGACAGTTCAGCATCTCGTTTATTAAACAAGACGAATTATTGGGACATGGATAGTCATATTTCCTCAAATTCCTTACACACATGACATAAACGCAAGCAAAGTTAATAAATGACTCCACTTGATGTCTGCAAAAATAAGAAATGAGCTTTTGGACGCAGTAAATCCTTACCTGTGTTTACTTCATGTGCACCATTACTCAGATCTACCATCAAATACAGCATTATACAGTGCTCAGCATAAATGAGTTCATATATACAGTAATATATCTGTGCACATGCATTAGATTAGTCAGTACTTATGACAAAACTGATGAACTAAAAAAAACTGAAGATCACAATAATAAAATTAACACACTTACAATAATGTTGAAGAACAATATTAGCTACACAAACTACAAACTTTGACAGAGTTGTGTAAGAGTCTCACATACAACACACTTAAGGTCACAGTTAATGATCCTACAGTCTCTGATATTAATACAAGGCTGTGTGCTCTAAATATTGATCCTCCTGACTGTACTGTATATAATGTAGTGCACAGACCAGCAGGACCAGTCTCTGAGAACACTTCATTTGCATGCGGGTCACATGACCATCTGCGCCATCACAAGTAAAGCGGGATCTGTTTACACTTGTCATACAGAGGCAGAAAGAATATTTCAGTCCTGCTGCAGAGCTCAGCCCACAGTAAGACACACTCTTTATTATCTGTTGATCTGTATGTTGTATGTCTTTAGTCTTTATGCTTTCAGAAGTGCATTGAGTCTCAGTCAGTGTTGTGTGTGAGGGTGTGGGTGTGGGTGTGTGTCGATAGACCGACTGTCAGTAAACTCAGTTGAGATCATGCACAGATACTGGGCTGCAGTCTTAAAGGGACACTACGCTTTTTATTAGTATTTTTGGGGAAATATTCTCATTTTAAAGCTCCACTAAAGTTAAACAGGTGAGTTTTACCATTGTTGAACCCATTCATTCACTTTTAACTTAGCTTAGCATACATAATTGAATCGGATTAGACCGATAGCATTTCTCCAAAAAAAAAAAAAATGTAAATAAATAAATAAAGTTTGGATAATTTCCCTATTTAAAGTCACATTGTGTACTAAGATTGACGAAAAATGAAAAGTTGATATTTCTTGGGCTTATATACCGGCCACTTTATTAGGTACACCTTACTAGTACCGGGCTGGACCCCCTTTTGCCTTCAGAACTGCCTTAATCCTGAGATAATGTCAGAGATTCAGCAAGCTACTGGAAATATTCCTCAGAGATTTTGCTCCATATTGTCATGATAGCATCACACAGTTGCTGCAGATTTGTCAGCCGCACATCCATGATGCCAATCTCCCGTTCCACCACATCCCAAAGGTGCTCGATTGGATTGAGCTCTGGGGACTGTGGAGGCCATTTGAGTACAGTGAACTCATTGTCATGTTCAAGAAACCAGTCTGAGATGATTGGCGCTTTATGACATGGTGCGTTATCCTGCTGGAAGTAGCCATCAGAAGACGGAGACACTGTGGTCATAAAGGGATGGACATGGTCAGCAACAATACTCAGGTAGGCTGTGGCGTTGACACCATGCTCAATTGGTACTAATGGACCCAAAGTGTGCCAAGAAAATCTCCCCCACACCATTACACCACCACCAGCCTGAACCGCTGATACAAGGCAGGATGATCCATGCTTTCATGTTGTTGAGGCCAAATTGCGACTCGACCATCCGAATGTGGCAGCAGAAATGGAGACTCATCAGACCAGGCAACGTTTCTCCAATTCTCTATTGTCCAGTTTTGGTGAGCCTGTGTGACTTGTAGCCTCAGTTTCTTGTTCTTAGCTGACAGGAGTGGCATGTGATTGGCTGATTAGAAATTTGCGTTAACAAGCAGTTGGTGTACCTAATAAAGTGGCCGGTAAGTGTATACTCTTATTTTGGCGTAATAATCAAGGAATTTTGCTGCCCTACCATAGCTGAAGCAGCGTAATGACATGAAAATAGTCCCCAGCTAGATAGCTTTCAGCGTTAGTCACATTGATGGAAGTTAGCCAATTTTCAGGCATTGCGTAATGTCATTGCATTGCTATAGCTATGGTACAGCAGTAAAACTCCTGGATTATTACGCCAGAAATGAGAGTATAGTCTTATCTAAATAACTGTTGCCAAATAACAACTTTTCATTTTCCATCAGTCGATGCAACTACAGAAGTGTTGAGCTTTAAATAAATTATCTAAACTATTTGCTCATTTTTTGAGCGAGATGCTAATGGTCTAATCCGATTCAATGATCTATGCTAAGCTAAGCTAAAAGTGTTTGCAGAGATCGGCTGAATGGATTAAAAAATGGTAAAACTCAACTGTTTAACTGTAGTGGTGCAACAAATTGAGCATCACTTCTAAAAAAAGTGGGTTACTTTTTACATAACGTAGCTAGAATTATATCAACACAGATTCATTGGGAAAGTAGTCAGAAGCAAGCTGATATTTTATGCATGACGACAAGACGAAAAGGCGTCACAGTGGCGCAGTGGGTAACGTGATTGCCTCAAAGTAAGAAGGTCGCTGGTTCGAGCCCAGTCTGGGAAAGTTGGTGTTTCTGTGTGAAGTTTGCATGTTCTCCCCGTGTTGGTGTGGGTTTCCTCCGGGTGCTCCGGTTTCCCCCACAGTCCAAACACATGGGCTATAGGGGAATTGATGAACTATATTGGCCATAGTGTATGAGTGTGAATGAGTGTGTATGGATGTTTCCCAGAGATGGGTTGCAGATGGAAGGGCATCCGCTGTGTAAAACATGTGCTGGATAAGTTGGTGGTTCGTTCCGCTGTGGTGACCCCTGATTAATAAAGGGACTAAGCCGAAATAAAAATGAATGATGAGATGAAAAACATAATGCACATAAATGTACACAGTGCGGTGGCGCAGTAGGTAGTGCTGTCGCCTCACAGCAAGAAGGTTACTGGTTCGAGCCTCGGCTGGGTCAGTTGGCGTTTCTGTGTGGAGTTTGCATGTTCTCCCTGCGTTCGTTGGTGTTCGTTGGTGTGAATTGGGTAGGCTAAATTGTTTGAATGAGTGTGTATGGATGTTTCCCAGAGATGGGTTGCAGCTGGAAGGGCATCCGCTGCGTAAAACAAGTGCTGGATAAGTTGGCGATTTATTCCGCTGCGGCAACGCCAGATTAATAAAGGGACTAAGCCGAAAAGAAAGTGAATGAATGTACACAGCGCCCTCTGGTGGATTAACGAGAAATGGCACATATATGCAGTAACGTATTTGATTTTGAATTTATTTATTGAATGGGATAGCCCCTTGAGATGAATCATTTTGTGAGAAATGTGCTCTACGCCCTGTAGTGGATTTGTAAAAACAAGAACTACAAGAAAACGTATTTGTCTGTTATTAAAAAGTAGCCCATGCCACATATTTCCAGTGAGCCTGGGTTGAGTTATATGCATAAACACATGCGACACTTACTTCAGCTTCGAGGCCAGAAATACCTCCGCTGCAATAACTGCTGCTATTAATAATTGTAAGTAGAGAAACCTTTGAGTTGCTGTCAGCTTTGTGCTGCTCTACAGCATCAGTCAGTCAGTGGTTCCTCTTCTGGGTTTGTGTTATGCGTGTGTGACCCGTCTGTGATATCGCATATACTTCATTTACACTTAACACACAATGCAAAAATGTTTTTTCTCAGCACTTGTGTCTTGTTTTCCAGTACAAATATCCTAATGTTCTTAAAAATATTGCTCAAACTGTATTTAAAGGTACAATTCTTGCTATTAACAAACCATTAACTAAGACTTTTGCCTTAATAAAATACTAATTAGCTGCTTATTATTAGTTATTAAGGTAGTAGTTGGGTTATGTATTACAGGGTTCATACGGTCATGGAAAACCTGGAAAAGTCATGGAATTTTGACATGGCATTTTCCAGGCCTGGAGAAGTTTTGGAAAAACCATAGACTGTAAAATATATGGACGTAGTATCCGTGACGTCACCCATAGGTTTATGAAGAACCCAAAAGAAGCCACCAGAAGGCGTGGCCGACCGTCGACATTTTGTTCGCGCGTCATCGCACCAACCCCGGGCATACCATACAAGGGCAAAGAGGCGGAGCGTGAGCGGAGCTACAGAGGCATGCTGCTTAGACGGGCTTTCCCATGGGAGAAACGCTTAATACTTCATCACCTGCGACTCGTTTGTGTTCTGACCACATGTGCTTGGTTGTACACTTTATCAATAAAGTGTTTAGACTTTTAAAAACACTGTTTCATAAGCAACGTCATAAGCGCAATGCTTAGTGGCTCAATGCATTACACATTGAGCCACTAAGCATTGTTCTTATGGCGTTTTTCAACAGGAGGAAAGTGTGAATCACTTCCAAACACTTCAGATATAGTCTGTGTTAGTAAATGCAGGACTATTGATGAAGTCCAGCAGAACACTGTATGACAACGCTTCAGATGACTGATCTAGAGCCTACAGCTAATCAATCTGTCAGATTCTGGAGTGCATTATAGCTCTAAAGACTATTATAAATGATAAATGATCTTAAATAAAACAAATACACTCATAGAGATGGTATATAATTTCACTCACCTGGCAAATGGAGGCCACGTGAATGACTTGTGAGCACAATTAAGTGCACACAGCATGCCATATCATCTGATAATTGTAGGAAATAATTCCAAAAGGCAGCTGACTGTAAAGTCACATAAAACAACACAGAAATGCGATGAATATGCCGAGATCAGCGGCTAATCAGCCGTAATCAGCTGAGGTGAAGTGACGGCGACCAGCGAGACCTAGCTGTCACTCAAGTGGCCACGCCCTTAATTATGCAAACTTAATATAACCTAATATAAAGGAAACGGATGAGTTATAAAAAAATTCACCCCCCTCACAGTTGTCATGAAGGGTAATATTAGCTATATGAACCAAAATCGTTCTTTGTACCAGACTGTAAACACCTTTTTTTCTGCTGTAAAGTTGGCCATTCTAACAGTGGGCTCAATAGAAATCTGCTCTATTATGGAGCCAGGACTAGCGGGATTTCGATGAATTGCAGTTTCAGTTACTTCCGTATTGGCTTCCCGAGGGAGAGCGGGAGGTTGCCGCTTGGGAAAAACATAAGAACCCATAAAGCATGGAAAACGGATATCTGTATACTTGAATATAGGTTAGTTGTCTTTAATTCTTTTCTTTCTTTGGCCAGTCACGTACTCTCACATTATTTGTGCGGCGTAAACATTATCTAAATCAATTTTACATAGATATAATTATAAATTGGTCGTCACGCCGGCGCAGTGGGTAGCACAATCACCTCACACCAAGAAGGTCACTGTTTTGAGCCTTGCCTGGGTTAGTTGGCGTTTCTGTGTGGAGTGTGCATGTTCTCCTCGTGTTCACGTAGGTTTCCTCCGGGTGCTCCGGTTTCCCCCACAGTCTAAACACATGCACTATAGGGGAATTGATTAACTAAATTGTCCGCAGTGTATTAGTATGTGTGTTAATGAGTGTGTATGGGTGTTTCCCAGTACTGGGTTGCTTCTGGAAGGGCATCCGCTGTGTAAAACATATGCTGTAATAGTTGGCGGTTCATTCCGCTGTGGTCACCTCTGAAACAGAGACTAAGCTGAAGGAGAATGAATGAATGAATGATCAGAAATCATATTGTTTTTCACTAAAGTCAATATAAGAACATACTTTAAATTAAACACACAGTTTCAGGTTTTTTCAGTGCACCTCCTGGAGAATCTGCTGTCATAAAAGCAAAACTAAAAGCATAACCTACGTGTCTTTCCTTAGTGATATATAGTCTGACATGCCGCGTTCAGTCCAGCTGAAGCACAACACACGCACACACACACACACACACACACTTTCAGTTTTAAAGGTCAAAAGTTAACCTTAAAGATATACACACCTAAAATAGCTTGTATATAAAGCGGAAGGGATCATTCACAATTAAATAAAGGCTGCTTTCTGCACAGAAGATGCTGGAATATGGACCTCATGGATAACCAACATGTTTGACCAGTAAATCCAGATGAATGAATGAATGTGTGGAGCTCACTGTAGTTCAGTGTGTACTGCTCTGGAACTCTTGGTCAATGTTTTACTCAGATTATACGACATATTTGACTGCATGTACAGTAACAGACAGTGAGAGAGGTAGTAGAAGGTCAATAATAAAGATTAATCAGACCTCATTTACATATGCTGAAGTGTGTGTGTGTGTGTCTGTGTAGAGGGAGGAGTGTGCGTGTAAAGTGTGTATGGGTCAGTATTGCAGGCCTCTATTGGGAAACACTGATTTTGAGCAACATCTTCTCTTGTGTTTCAGCATTTAATCAGATTCTGCACATGCTCAGTTTCAACCCTTCCCTCTGTAGATGAGGGTTCAGATGAGAATGCAGGAGCGAGGGGCCCTAAAACAGACAATTCTCAACTAATGCTGTCCTTTATTTCTGTTGCAGGATAATCTCTCCTAACACAGACAGCCATGGCAGGTGAGCATTTATTCAGCATTTACACTTCTCTCTGTTTTGAATAATTATTCATGTCTGAATCACACTGATCTGGAGTCAGTAGAGTGTTTGGATGAGCAGCACATACGCGTACATAGCCAGCTCTAGACCACAGTGATAAAATGTAGTGTTCTATGAATGATAAATAGGTTTAAAATCATGTGGCTAAATTAATTACATGTGTGTGTCTGTCTTTAATTAATTAATAACTACACTGTGTTGCCAGATATAGTCATTATAAACCTTGTGCCTTTGGAATTTGCGTCCTTTCTTTAATATTATACTGACAGCAGTAATAAGTTGGGGTATACTACAGGGTATACAACATCTTAAGATGTCTTAAATATCAAAAGCTAAGTTTTAGGCCTTAGAAAGTCTTAAATCTATGGAAATACTGTGTTGTAGGTCTTAAATCTTTTTTAACAGGTCTCAATTTTCCTTTGTTCATGTATTGCTACCCACCCAATCTGGCCATTAACATTCATACTATCACCAACAATCCCAATCTCAATAAAAATGTTAACTTTTTATTTAAAAAGAGCATTTAATTACTTTCCTTACAGTAACATTTGCTTTAAAGTTCTCCTTGTATTTACTGCTGAGGAAACTGACCTGACCTATATTTTTATTATTAAATTATTAGTATTGTACTCAACCTTTTTCACTTCGCGGCCCACTTCTTTCTCCAATCAGTTTTTGAAGGCCCACCTGTCTGACATTTTCTCTAAAATGTTTGTATGAAATGCTCATTTAAACCTTTATTTATTAACAAATATATTATATCATTCATTCATTCATTTTTATTTCGGCTTAGTCCCTTTATTAATCAGGGGTCGCCACAGCGGAATGAACCACCAACTTATCCAGCACATGTTTTACACAGCGGATGCCCTTCCAGCTGCAACCCATCACTGGGAAACATCCATACACACTCATTCACACACATACACTACGGCCAATATAGTTCATCAGTTCCCCTATAGCCCATGTGTTTGGACTGTGGGGGAAACTGGAGCACCCGGAGGAAACCCACGCCAACACGGGGAGAACATGCAAACTCCACACAGAAACACCAACTGACCCAGCCGAGACTCAAACAAGCAACCTTCTTGCTGTGAGGCGACAGTGCTAACCACTGAGCCACCATGACGCAGAATATCTTGTGGTATTGCTATTGATTGTATTTCGCATAAATATCTGGCAACATTGAATCCATGACAGAAATTAAAACACTGGATGTAGGTTAGTTCATCAAGTTTAATAGCTAATTATTTACAGTGGAATCAGGCTGACATTCATAAACACTCATTAAACATTTACTGTATATAAATGATGTAGAGCATAAGCTGTCATTCATCCTTCACACATCAGATCTTATTCATGGAGATTAATATTGTGGAACTCTTTAAAACGCACGCACGCACGCACGCACGCACGCACGCACGCACGCACACACACACACACACACACACACACACACACACACACACACACACACACACCTCCTAATAAAGGAGCTGCTGGCAGATTGAGACGAACAGCAGCTCTGACCTTTACACACACTTAACTTTACTCACCCACTGGATCTTTGTATGGCACTCACACAGACACACAGATCGCCATCATTCATAGGTATTTCTGGTCTCTAGTGCCCTCATGTGGACATGCAGTGTGTTGCAGGAGCTTCACTTCCAAAATAAACATTTCCTGATCATTTATTTGTCTTTTGTCAGCATAAATAGAGTCTTTTTAGGAAAACATGCAGGATATAGTGGACTTGAGGGGGTCAGACTACAGTTTCAGTCCAGCTTTAAAGCCCCAGTAATAATATATGATCCTAATGAGGAAAAAAAAATCTACTCTAGAGAAACGACGCATTTATTTATTTATTTATTTATTTATTTATTTATTTATTTATTTATTTATTTATTTATTTATTTATCTATTTATCTATTTATGGAGACACAAATGTGATCAAGAGCATGGCGAGAAAGTTTGAAAGTACCATGTTTAGATTATTCATTTTATTTAGCAATATTTTATTATTATTTTATGTTGGATCTGTAATTAAAAAAGTTTTTGACAAAGTGTGTTTTATCTCATTAATATTTATTTTATATTTCTACAAAATAATCACATGTGAATCGGTACATTTCTGAGTACATATTTTAAAATGTCTTATATTGTGTGTTGTTTATATATTATATATATATATATCCTCCTGAGACCCAAATAAAATTTATTTATTTATTTATTTTTTCTGTGATTTCCTACATCCTTTGGGTTAATAAAATTTTTTACAATTTAGAGTTTTTACGTTTTGTTTTATTTTTAATTTTACAGCATGTCCACTGTAGTGGACCACAGGACCATTTTAGTTGGAAACGACAAACTCAGACAACAAAACTGTACAGGATATGGCTGTAAAGGGATATTAATCCAACATTAATGTAACAAAAACAAAACAAAAGTCATTTTTCCCTTTATATTGAAATTCCTGAAACAGTTTAGTCTGAAAGAGAGCCGAACTAAAAAAAAAAGAAAAAAAAAGAAGTGATGTTAATCCAAAACAAACTCAACATAAAAGCGATTTAAAACTGATTGTCATTCTCTAATTGTGTCTAATTTTAATTGTCAGACTCCCTCAACTATCCTATAAAGAGTCCTCTCTCCTGCAGTTCTGCCTTCTACAACATGCAGTCATTAATTACATTAAGTGGACATTACTATAGTGGACATTTAAAAAAGGATGATATTGTTCCTGACACTTTAATAAACAAATATATATATGTAATGATAATAGTAAAAAAACATTTAAAAAGCTAAATTTTACATGCATCTCTTCTTTCCATAACATGTGCTTGTTTGTATGCCGGCTATTTTGGATGCAGTGTAAGGAGTCGTTCCTAGCATGCCAGACAATCAAATGACATATCACTAGAAAGCCCAGGATGTCCTCTGCACAGTACAACTTGACAGAGTAGCTTAAAAATGCAAAGAAAATTCATGAAAACACAATGTCCACTACAGAGGACACAAGTCACTGGGCGATTTCTCAGGAGGATATATATATATATATATATATATATATATATATATATATATATACAGCTGAAGTCAGAATTATTCGCCCCCATTTAATTATTATTATTTTTTAATATTTCACAAATGATGTTTAACAAAGCAAGGAAATTTTCACAGTATGTCTGATAATATTTTTTCTTCTGGAGAAAGTCTTATTTGTTTTATTTCGGCTAGAATAAAAGCAGTTTTTAATTTTTTAAGAACCATTTTAAGGTCAATATTATTAGCCCCTTTAGGCTATATATTTTTTCGATAGTCTCCAGAACAAACCATCATTATACAATAACTTGCCTAATTACCCTAACCTGCCTAGTTACCCTAATTAACCTAGTGAAGCCTTTAAATGTCACTTTAAGCTGTATAGAAGTGTCTTGAAGAATATCTAGTCTAATATTATTTACTGTCATCATGACAAAGAGAAAATAAATCAGTTATTAGAGATGAGTTATTAAAACTATTATGATTAGAAATGTGTTGAAGAAATCTGCTCTCCGTTAAACAAAAATTTGGGGAAAAAATAAACGGGGGGGGGGGGGGTAATAATTCTGACTTCAACTGTATATATATATATTATGTATATATATTATATGTATTCAGATGACAGTAAATTATCAGGAAATCTTTAATCTGGAAGTGTTAATTTATTAATTATTGCACATTTCAGTCATAAACAGGATAAATATAGTATATTTTCATCTCTTGCATTGTTTTTATAAGTATCATGATGTATGTGTGTGTATGTTGTTATGGTAAATCTGGACAGTCTGGACAGTATTGTGTTCAGGATCAGAACTATGTTGGCAACAGTTGCCATGGCGATCTGAAGCATTCCGAAGTACCTGAAGGAAACGCACACATACACACACACACTTATAGTCAGTGTGAAGCAGAAATGGGTTTAGGGTGCTCCAGTAAATCAGCAGCCGCTGTCATGAAGCCAGATGGTAATTGAATCATAATTTGATGATAATGATATGAGTTAATAATCAATAACTCCACACCATAGCAAACCCTCATTCATACGCTATATTTTTGACTGACTGTTTTATTGTTTTACAGATAAAATCAAAAATGCTAAGATCGTCTTTGTCGTGGGTGAGTAACTACAATTTGTTTACTAGAAATCAATCTAAAGAGGCATGTTTTGGCGAATGTGTACAAAATAAACATTATGAATGTTTATAAATGTTGATCATAAGCACTGTTGATAAAAAAACACAGGATTACTGCATAATACAGTATAAAAATTCAGTCTTCATTTAGTTATTTGCTGTTATTATGCTGAGATTGTATTAACTTTTTTAAATTGTTATTATTTATATTATTTACTTCATGATTATTTTTCTAAATGTGCTAGAATGTCAATAATCTGCTGGTCATTAAACATGAGCAAATATATTAAAACATGCCACAGATTTAGGAACTGAAATTATTGATAATGGAGAGTCGATTCCAAAGGTTGAAATCAATTCCATCTGTAAATCTTAAAAATGTGTTCAGTAGTTTGACTCCTTCGTGATAATAATAATCACAATTACACAAGAATTGAAAAAGAGTTACAGCAGCGGAGTGAGGAATCGACTCTCTGAATCCACTCCTTCAGTTCTGGAACTGGGAATCAGGATTGAACATTTGTGTGGGTGTTTGTGTGTGTGTGTGGTCAGGTGGTCCCGGCTCTGGAAAGGGCACTCAGTGTGAGAAGATCGTGGCCAAGTACGGCTACACTCACCTGTCCTCAGGTGACCTGCTGCGCGCGGAGGTGGCGTCCGGTTCAGAAAGAGGCAAGCAGCTGCAGGCCATCATGCAGAAGGGAGAGCTCGTGCCTCTGGTGAGTCACAAACACACACATGCACACACACATACACACACACACACACACACACACTACAGGACTAGCTGTGTTGTCAGTGCTGGTCAGGTGTGCGTGTGTGCTTTAGTGTGAGTGTGTGCTTCATGCTTCTGTCAGTCTATGGAGACTCCTGTTGTGCTTCATCTGAAACTCCACATCTATAATCCTCTTAGTCTATGCTGACATTATCTTCAGCAGCTCAAACACTCTAATGGCTAATGGACAGACGGCTGCTTCACACTCAGGGCTGCTGTTTATGCTAATGAGGGAGAGATGGGCACTAGTGGGCGGGGCTTTCCCCCTCTGATGTGATTTCTTTATCAAGACACAGAAGATATAGTAATTTTTTTTTGCCGCATGTACAGTATATAGAGGGTCAGAGAGCTCCAGGGTTTCATCTAAACTGTCTAACCGAATGGATCTGTTCTGATGATTTCTGACAAGTCACTGATGGACGAATGACGGTGTTTTATTTTCTGCAGGACACCGTTCTGGACATGATCAAAGACGCCATGATCGCCAAGGCTGACGTCTCTAAAGGTTACCTGATCGACGGATACCCTCGAGAGGTCAAGCAGGGGGAGGAGTTCGAGAAGAAGGTAGGAAAGTGTCCCAAAACATGCTGCTGACATGTTAGAAATATTAGAAAACATGCTTGACAAATAGCAACAATGTGCTAAAACAATTAATAATATGTTCGCTTACAAAATGCTAGCAGTATCTTAAAACATGCTACTAACATTATAATATCATAAAACATGATAACAAGCTAAGAAACTAGCAATAGGTTAGCAACATTCCAAAACATGCTACAAACATGTTAACAATATTGTAAAATATCAGACACAACAACTTGCTAAAACAATTAACCATATGTTAGCATACAAAATGCTAGCAATATCTTAAAACATGCTACTAACATCTTAGCAATATTGTAAAAAAATGCTAGACATAACAATGTGCTGAAACAACTAGCAATATGCTACAGCATGCTAGAAACATCATAAAACCTGCTACTAACATGCTAGCAGTTTTGTAAAACATGTTAGCAATATTGTAAATCATGGTAGACAAATAACAATGATGTGCTAAACAATTAGCAATGTTAGCAACATTCTTAAACATGCCAATAACATGTTAAAATATTAAAAAACATACTAGATGCATAATAGCAGTATGCTAAAAAAACTACCATGTGTTACAGCATGCTAACAACATCCTAAACAAGCTAGTAACGTGTTAGCAATATTGTATAACATGTTAGACACATAATAGCTATGTAAAGTTAAAGGCTAGCAACATCTTAGAACTACTAACATGCTAATTTTAGAAAACGTGCCTGACACATAATATCAATGTGCTAAAATAGCAAGCAATAGCTTAGCAACATTCTAAAACATGCTGCTAACATGTTAACAATATTAAAAAACATGTTAGACGGATAATAGCAACATGTTAAAAATCTAGCAATGTTAAAACATGCTAGCAGAATCTTAAACATGCTACTAACATTATAATATCATAAAACATGATAACTAGCTAAGAAACTAGCAATAGGTTAACAATATCTTAAACATGCTACTAACATGTTAACACTATTATAAAACATCAGACAGAACAAATAGCTAAACAGCTAACAATATGTTAGCATACAAAATGCTAGCAAACACCAAGCAATATGCTACAGCATGCTAGAAACATCATAAAACATGCTACTCACATGTTAGCAGCTTTGTAAAACATGTTAGCAATATTGTAAATCATGGTTGACAAATAACAATAATGTGTTGAACAATTAGCAGTGTTAGCAATATGATAAAACATGCTAGTAACATATTAACAATATTGTAAAGCATCCAACACAACAAAGCTAAAACAATTAACAATATTTTAGCATATAAAATGCTAGCAATATATTAAAACATGCTACTAACATGTTAGCAATATTGTAAAAACATCATAGACTCATAAAAGCAGTGTGCTAAAACACAACATAGTAATCTAAACATGCTAGTAACATTCTAAAACATGCTACTAATGTTAGCAATATTGTAAAACATGTTGTTATATGTGTTAATATTATACAACATGCTAGACACATAACAATGTGCTAAAACCATTAACAATATGTTAGCTTACAAAATGGTAGCAACATCTTAAAACATGCTACTAACATCATAATATTATAAAAATTGCTAGACACATAATAGCAATGTGTTAAAATAACTAGCAATAACTTAGCAACATTCTAAAACATGCTACTAACATGTTAACAATATTGAAAAACATGTTAGACACATAATAGCAGCATGTTAAAAATCTAACAATATGCTACAACAAGCTAGCAACGTGCTACTAACATGTTAACAAACATCAGACACAAATAGCAGTGTGCTAAAGCACAACATAACGTGCTATCAATATCCTAAAGCATTTTATTAACATGTTTGCAAGATGATAAAACATGCTAGACAGGTAATAGCAATGTGCTAAAACAATGTCTTAAAACATGCTGCTAACTTTTTAACAATATTGTAAAACATAGTAGACACATAACAACAGTGTTAAAACAGCTAGCAATATGCTACAACATGCTAGCAACATCCTAAAACTTTTTACTAACACGTTCGCAAGATTCTAAAACATGCTAGACCGATAATAGCAATGTGCTAAAACAATTAGCACCATCTTAAAACATGCTGCTAACTTGTTAACAATATTGTAAAACATTGTAGACATAACAACAATGCGTTAAAACAGCTAGCCACATGCTAGCAACATCCTAAAACATTTTACTAACACGTTCGCAAGATTATAAAACATGCTAGACTGATAATAGCAATGTGCTATAACAATTAGCATTATCTTAAAACATGCTGCTAACTTGTTAACAATATTGTAAAACATAGTAGACACATAACAACAATGCGTTAAAACAGCTAGCAACATGCTAGCAACATCCTAAAACATTTTACTAACACGTTCGCAAGATTATAAAACGTGCTAGACTGATAATAGCAATGTGCTAAAACAATTAGCACCATCTTAAAACATGCTGCTAACTTGTTAACAATATTGTAAAACATAGTAGACACATAACAACAATGTGTTAAAACAGCTAGCAACATGCTACCACATGCTAGCAAACATTTTACTAACACGTTCGCAAGATTATAAAACATGCTAGACCGATAATAGCAATGTGCTAAAACAATTAGCACCATCTTAAAACATGCTGCTAACTTGTTAACAATATTGTAAAACATAGTAGACATAACAACAATGCGTTAAAACAGCTAGCAACATGCTAGCAACATCCTAAAACATTTTACTAACACGTTCGCAAGATTTTAAAACATGCTAGACTGATAATAGCAATGTGCTATAACAATTAGCATTATCTTAAAACATGCTGCTAACTTGTTAACAATATTGTAAAACATAGTAGACATAACAACAATGTGTTAAAACAGCTAGCAACATGCCAGCAACATCCTAAAACATTTTACTAACACGTTTGCAAGATTATAAAACATGTTAGACCGATAATAGCAATGTGCTAAAACAATTAGCACCATCTTAAAACATGCTGCTAACGTGTTAACAATATTGTAAATCATAGTAGACGCATAACAACAATGCGTTAAAAAAGCTAGCAACATGCTACAACGTGCTAGCAACATCCTAAAACATTTTACTAACACGTTCGCAAGATTATAAAACATGTTAGACCGATAATAGCAATGTGCTAAAACAATTAGCACCATCTTAAAACATGCTGCTAACTTGTTAACAATATTGTAAAACATAGTAGACATAACAACAATGTGTTAAAACAGCTAGCAACATGCTACTAAATGCTAGCAAACATTTTACTAACACGTTCGCAAGATTATAAAACATGTTAGACCGATAATAGCAATGTACTAAAACAATTAGCACCATCTTAAAACATGCTGCTAACTTGTTAACAATATTGTAAATCATAGTAGACACATAACAACAATGCGTTAAAATAGCTAGCAACATGCTACAACATGCTAGTAACATCCTAAAACATTTTACTAACACGTTCGCAAGATTATAAAACATGTTAGACCGATAATAGCAATGTGCTAAAACAATTAGCACCATCTTAAAACATGCTGCTAACTTGTTAACAATATTGTAAATCATAGTAGACACATAACAACAATGTGTTAAAACAGCTAGCAACATGCTACTACATCCTAGCAAACATTTTACTAACACGTTCGCAAGATTATAAAACATGCTAGACCGATAATAGCAATGTGCTAAAACAATTTGCTAATGTCACCAACATTTTAAAACATGCTACTAATGTTAGCAACATTGTAAAACATCCTAGACTTATAATAGCAGTGAGCTAATACATAACGTAATGTTCAAAAACGTGCTAGTAACTTTCCAAAACATGCTACTAATGTTAGCAACATTGTAAAACATCCTAGACGTATAATACGTGTCTGTTAGCTGATGATGTTTTTCTGTCGGTCAGATCGGCGCTCCGGCTCTGCTGCTGTACATCGATGCTAAAGGTGAGACGATGGTGAAGAGACTGATGAAGCGCGGAGAAACTAGCGGGCGAGCAGACGACAACGAGGAGACCATCAAGAAGCGTCTGGATCTGTATTATAAAGCCACAGAGCCCGTCATCGCCTTCTACGAGCAGCGCGGCATCGTCAGGAAGGTGCGGAAATAACACTGACATACTCAAACATGATTCACAGCAGTCTCCTTTACTAGCGTCGAGCTGAATTAAAGATTTGTCTCTCTCTTCCTCCAGATAAACTCGGAGCTGCCCGTGGACGAGGTGTTCGCTATTGTAGAGAAAGCTATCGATGAGCTGAAGTAAAAAACACTTGACCATCAGCTCCTGTTTGCTGTTTCTTTTGCTACCTCTCTCATATTTGCACCCCGCACACTACTGAGGGAGCACAAGCACACTGGTGAAGGATCACTGGCACTCTAAACACCACTGTGGGAACACATGCACGTTTTTCGAGTTATTCCTTAGCAAGGTGCACACTGCTAAGGGATCGTCTGCATACTGTTAAGGGAACATCTGCACACTGCTAAAGGATCGTCTGCATACTGTTAAGGGATCATCTGCACACTGATGAGGGAACACATGCATGTTGCTAAGGGATCACATGCACACTGTTCAGGTGATCCCTTAGCACGTTGCACATGGCTGAGGTAGCATGTGCTCACTGCTAAGGGATTGTCTGCACACTGCTAAGGGAAGACATCCATAGTGCTAATGGATCCACATGCACACTGTTCTGGTGATCACTTAGCAATATGTACACGGCAAAGAGAGCACATGCACACAGCTAAGGGATCGTCTGCACACTGCTAAGGGATCACATTCGCACTGCAGAGGGAACACCTGTACACTGCTAAGGGATCACATGCACACTGCTGAGGGATCACATGCACACTGTAAGGTGATCACCTGCACATCTTTGTGGGAGAACATTCACACTGCAAAGGGATCACCTGCACACCACCGTGGAAACACATGCACATTTTTCAGGTGATCCCTTAGCAAGATGCACACTGCAAAGGGATCACGTGCACACTGCTAAAGGATTGTCTGCACACTGTCAAGGTATCATCTGCACGCTGCTGAGGGAACACATGCATATTGCCAAGGGATCACATGCACACTGATGAGGGATCACATGCACACTTTTCAGGTGATCACTTAGCAAGTTGCACATGGCTAAGGAAGCAAGTGCACACTGCTAAGGGATTGTCTGCACACTGCTCAGGGAAGACATGCATATTGCCAAGGGATCACATGCACACTGTTAAGGGAACACATGCATACTGATGAGGGATCACATGCACACTTTTCAGGTGATCACTTAGCAAGTTGCACACGGCAAAGGGAGCATGTGCACACTGCTAAGGGATCATCTGTAAACTGCTAAGGGATCGCCTGTACACTACAAAGGGAAGATATGCATAATGCTAAGGCATCACCTTTACACTGCAGAGGGGACACATGTACACTGCTCAGGGATCACATCCGTACTGCTAAGGGTTCACATGCACATTTTTTAGGTGATCCCTTAGCAAGATGCATACTGCTAAGGGGTCACATGCACACTGCTGAGGGATCACATGCACTCTGTTAAGGGATCACCTGCACACTGCTGAGGGAACACACCCACACTGCTAAGGAATCACATGCACACTGCTGAGGGATCCTATGCACTTTGTTAAGGGAACACATCCATACTGCTAAAGGAACACATTCATACTGCTGAGGGATCCCATGCACACTGCTAAGGGATCCCATGCACACTGCTAAGGGATCACATACACGCTGTTCAGTTGATCACCTAGCAAGTTGCACACTGCTAAGGGATTACCTGCACACTGCTGAGGGAACACATGTGTACTGCTAAGGAATCACCTACATACTGGTAAGGGATCACATGCACACTGCTGAGGGATCACCTGCACAGTTTTGAGGGAGAACATGCACACTGCTAAGGGATCACCTACACACTGCTGAGGGAACACATCCACACTGTTGAGGGAACACATCCACACTGCTAAGGAATCACATGCACACTGCTGAGGGATCCTATGCACTCTGTTAAGGGATCACATACATTCTGTTAAGGGAACACATCCATACTGCTAAAGGAACACATGCACACTACTGAGGGATCACATGCACACTACTGAGGGAGAACATGCACACTGCTGAGAGATCACATGCACACTGCTGAGGGAGCACATGCACACTGCTGAGAGATCACATGCACACTGCTGAGGGATCACATGCACACTACTGAGGGAGAACATGCACACTTTAGAGGGATCACATGCACACTACTGAGGGAGCACATGCACACTTTAGAGGGATCACATGCACACTACTGAGGGAGCACATGCACACTGCTGAGAGATCACATGCACACTGCTGAGGGAGCACATGCACACTGCTGAGAGATCACATGCACACTGCTGAGGGATCACATGCACACTACTGAGGGAGAACATGCACACTAGAGGGATCACATGCACACTACTGAGGGAGCACATGCACACTGCTGAGAGATCACATGCACACTGCTGAGGGATCACATGCACACTACTGAGGGAGTACATGCACACTACTGAGGGAACGCATGCACACTACTGAGGGAGAACATGCACACTTTGGAGGAATCACATGCACACTGCTGAGAGAGTACATGCACACTACTGAGGGAACGCATGCACACTACTGAGGGAGAACATGCACACTTTGGAGGGATCACATGCACACTACTGAGGGATCACCTGCACACTTTTGAGGGAGAACATGCACACTACTGAGGGAACACATGCACACTACTGAGGGATAACATGCACACTACTAAGGGAACAAATGCACACTGTTTAGATGATCCCTTAGCAAGATGTATAATTGAATTGTCAGTGTAAACACACACACACACACGCACACACAGACAGCTAGACAGACAGACAGACACACACACACACACACACACACACTCCTCTGAGGGCCCTAAGGAAACACAGGAGCCGCTCACAGACACTTTCTCTTTGTTGAATGTGTGTTTTGTGGTGACAGTGGCCCCGGGGCCCGCTCAGACAGACACACACACACACACAGCAGAGCTTCCTGCTATTGAGTGCGTGGATTCTTTACGTGCAAGAACACACACATCACATACCGCTTTGAAGACTAAAGGCCACACACACTCCACTATGGCTTATAAATAGAGTCTACACTTCCTGATTCACTTTCTTTACTGCTGAATTTTTCCTTGATTCTCAGTGAACAAGAAGCATCTGAATCAAATGACTCTGAATCAAATGACTCATGGCGAACACACAAAATATCAGAATCAAGTAATTCTGAATCAAATGACTATTGATGAACACACAAAACATCTGAGTCAAATTACTCTGAATCAAATGACTCTTCATGAACACACAAAACATCTGAATCAAATGACTCTTCATGAACACACAAAACATCTGAGTCAAAT
>LR812523.1:84935797-84963297 GCA_903798195.1 Danio kyathit | reverse complement strand
CATCAATGAATTCAACATATGTACACATATACTCATAATTTGAAGTGATTTATGAAGGTATTATTGTTGTTAAATGAGTTTTCGTTATGTTTCATTAATATATAGTGTATATTGTGATGGTATAAATGCAGTGAAGGGTATTGAGAGCGTCAGTTTGCGGTGTTAGGTGCATCAGTTTTAAGTGTTCATCGGCTATTTTTCTATATATTTCTATATGTGTATGCACTGTTATATGAGTTGTACAGTCAGTGTTTTTCAGCCAGTCATCATAATGGCAATTTCTCTCTCAGGAAGTTGGAATATTCAGCTTGTTTCCCCGAATCATCATCATCATCAGACACGAGTGTTGAGTTCATCAGAACAGACGAATCTACAGCCAACATGAAGAGCATCTGCTGTGTTTTAGCGCTGTGTTTGCTTCTGTGCCGGAGATCCACAGCTTCAGGTGAGAGCTCCATTAATATGCTGATTTTGCTGTTAAATTATAAATAATCTACAATAAGAGCGTCATCATGAAAAAATACTATGGTGATTTACAATAAATACTGCAGTGTTGTTAAAACATACTATAGTACAATACTTGGATTAATCTGTTGTGGTGATTAAACAGTTGCTATGGTAACACAACTATAGTAATCAGTGTGATGTGGTGATTCTATAGTTGCTATAGTAACAACATCTATAGTAGTCGGTGTGTTGTGGTGGTTCTTTAGTTGTTTTGGTAACAACAACTAAACTAATCGGTGTGTTGTGGTGATTCTATAGTTGCTATAGTAACAACAACTACTGTAATCGATCTGTTGTGGTGGTTCTATAGTTGCTATTGTAACAACATCTACAGTAATCGGTGTGTTGTGTTGATTCTACAGTTGTTATGGTAACAACAACTAAACTAATCGGTGTGTTGTGATGTTTCTATAGTTGCTATGGTGACAACTATAGTAATTGATGTGTTGTGGTGATTCTACAGTTGCTATGGTAACAACTATAGTAATCAGTGTGTTGTGGTGGTTCTATAGTTGCTATGGTAACAACAACTATAGTAATCAGTGTGTTGTGGTGATTCTACAGTTGTTATGGTAACAACAACTAAACTAATCGGTGTGTTGTGGTGATTCTGTAGTTGTTATGGTAACAACAACTAAACTAATCGGTGTGTTGTGGTGATTCTGTAGTTGTTATGGTAACAACAACTAAACTAATCGGTGTGTTGTGGTGATTCTGTAGTTGGTATGGTAACAACAACAAAAGTAATTGGTGTGTTGTGGTGATTCTATAGTTGCTATGGTAACAACATCTATAGTAATCGGTGTGTTGTGGTGATTCTGAAGTTGTTATGGTAACAACAACTAAATTAATCGGTGTGTTGTGGTGATTCTACAGTTGTTATGGTAACAACAACTAAACTAATCGGTGTGTTGTGGTGATTCTGTAGTTGCTATGGTAACAACAACTATAGGAATCAGTGTGTTGTGGTGATTCTGTAGTTGCTATAGTAACAACAACTACAGTAATCAATCTGTTGTGGTGGTTCTATAGTTCCTATAGTAACAACATCTATACTAATCAATCTGTTGTGGTGTTTCTATAGTTCCTATGGTAACAACAACTAAACTAATCGGTGTGTTGTGCTGATTGTACAGTTGTTATGCTAACAACAACTATAGTAATCGGTGTGTTGTGGTGATTTTATAGTTGCTATAGTAACAACAACTATAGTTATTAATCAGTTGTGGTAGTTCTGTAGTTGCTATGGTAACAACATCTATAGTAATTATTGTGTTGTGGTGATTCTACAGTTGTTATGGTAACACAACGTATATTGTAATATAAACAAATGAGCCAATACTGTAGTTTTCTCCAACTATAGGGCGGATTATACCACAATACACCACAGTTTACTGTAGTAAAATCTAAAGTATACTACAGTTCAATTTATTCGTTTAATTCAGTAATACTTCAGTATGCTGGAGCATTCATTAACAAGTGAATTCATAAAATGTTGTAGATAATATAATATACATAGCACTTTACTATAGTATGCTTCAAAAACACTATACATTAGTGTGGTGTTCCATTAAGATGAATAAAAATGCTGTATGTAGGCCTTCAGTTCTGTTCTGTTTCAGAATAATAAGCTGTACTGGCAGACTATTACCACCACTGGCACTGTTTTTAATGATAATACTTTCTGAACGTCATTAGGATCATAATAATATGTTATTTGTGCTTTGAGAGACAAAAAAAACAAGGCATTCGGGGAAAACAATCTGGGCATTTGCACATGCTTTGATTGTATTTCAGCAGCTCAAACACACTCCAGCTGTTTCTAATCAGACTAAAGATGCTTTTCCTGCTGATTCCCTCAAACATCCCAGGATTGAACACTTTTAAGTGCTTATTAGTGCTGCAATTAATTATTTATTTTTTAAGTTGACCCACATGAAATAAATCTGTAATTTATAGTAAGTACTATAGTTTTTTAAACCATACTATAGTAAAGTACTTGAAGTGATCCTACAGTTGCTATAGTAAAATAAGAAATTTACTAATATAAATAACAAATTACCCAATACTGTAGTTTTCTACAGTTTTAGGGTAACTGAGCTGTTGTGGTGATTTTACAGTTGCTAGGGTAACACAAGAACTACAGTAATTGATCTGTTGTGGTGATTCTACAGTTGCTATGGTAACACAACAACTACAGTAATTGATCTGTTGTGGTCATTCTACAGTTGCTATGGTAACACAACAACTACAGTAATTGATCTGTTGTGGTGATTCCACCATTGCTATGGTAACACAACAACTACAGTAATTGATCTGTTGTGGTGATTCTACAGTTACTATGGTAACACAACAACTACAGTAATTGATCTGTTGTGGTGATTCTACAGTTGCTATGGTAACACAACAACTACAGTAATTGATCTGTTGTGGTGATTCTACAGTTGCTATGGTAACACAACAACTACAGTAATTGATCTGTTGTGGTGATTCTACAGTTGCTATGGTAACACAACAACTACAGTAATTGATCTGTTGTGGTGATTCTACAGTTGCTATGGTAACACAACAACTACAGTAATTGATCTGTTGTGGTGATTCCACCATTGCTATGGTAACACAAGAACTACAGTAATTGATCTGTTGTGGTGATTCTACAGTTGCTATGGTAACAAAACATGTATAGTAATAAAAACAAATGAGCCAATACTGTAGTTTTGTACAAATAGTGTATATTACACTACAATACACCACAGTTTACTGTAGTAAAAACTAAAGTATACTACAATACATTTGACTAGGTTACTATAGTTAATACTACAGCATACATTCATTAATAAAGAGATGTAGATACTATAATACATACAGTATTACACATTGTACCATTTACTGTGGTTTACTATTATGATTATCAGATTGTGCACTTGTCTACTTAAAATCATCTACAGGTATTTTTCTAACGTCGGCATGTTAATCTGATTTCCTTCTGAACATTTAAGAGAGATATTTAAGCATAAAAAATAGATGCTGTTTATACCTGTTTATTAACATGAAAAGTCAAGAAAACCATAATAAGTTAGTATTATTTTGCAGTACATCATGTGAGTTTAAATGTTCATCATATTGTTTATGCATTGTATTGTATTATTATCATATTGTTTATCGTGTCATATGTGTATTATCTTTCTATTCCTAAGTATGTTCAGTGACTCCTATTTTAACTATTTGACTATAACTGTACTGTTTTGTTTACTAGAACCAACATATATTGTCTTTATTAACTGATAAATGGATAAAAATAGACATTTTCAGAGGCTGTGCACTGTATATGCATACTGTATGCAAACTGGTCATTTTTTACCAGGACTATATCCATTTTTTTGACTGATTTATTTATATTTGTACAGTGTTGTGACGTGTATTTTTAATATATATGATTATACAGTATATTGATTTTATAGGCAGTGTATTGAAGACTGTGCTGGTAAATGATGGTTTATCCGTTTGACATGTTGCGATTGAATCAGTTCAGTAGTGTGTTGTTTTGGTCTGTGATAGTTTGATGTACGGACATGATATTTGACAGACACAATCGTCTGGTTTATTTTGCATCTCCAGCTCTCCATTAATCTCCTCTGTTTAGGTTGTGCTTTCACTTTGTGTGTCTGAGCTCAGCAGTTTTCATAATATTTTATAGTATTTCTGAGATAGTCTGTCTGTGGTCATTAGTGTCTTTTGTTTAGGCTTATGATGGTATCAGATTGTGTTGTTGTGATGAACTGCTTACGCTTTTATCATGATATAGGTTATTGTCATGATAATTATATATTGAATATTGTGTAAAGTAACAAAAATGCTACTTTAACAGGTATTATAGCCAAAAAGAGAGTTTATTGTGTATAAATTGTGACCACAGACCCCAAAACCAGACAGCGTTCTGTCTGTGGTCATTCTGTTTAGGCTTATGATGGTATCAGATTCTGTTGTTGTGATGAATTGCTTAAGCTTTTATCATGGTATACTGGATTATGATGTTATTGATGTATTGAATATTGTGTAAAGCAACAAAAAAGGTTACTACAACAGGTAATATAGCAAAAAACAGACCCCAAAACCAGACAGAAATATGTTTTTATTGTATTTCACATAATCTGGAAGCTGAATAAATGAGTGTTCTGTCTGTGGTCATTAGTGTGTGTTGTAGGGATCTGTATTTGGGTCCTCTTTTATTTATTATTTACATTTTACCTTTAGCTCATATATTTCGTTCTTATGGCATAAAGTTTTATTTTTATGCCGATGATACGCAAGTTTATATCTCTACTAAGAATGCTTCATCTCCAATCTTACTAAATGTCTGCGAGATATTAATATGTGGATGACCAGTAACTTTTTAACTTCTGAACACATATGCCCAATTAGCTTTCACTTGCATTCCCACATAGCAAATGTTTTCTGGCCCAGCTCCGGGCCACTCAATAACTTTTCCCTAGGCCCAAGTACCACGAAGAATGAAGGTCCTGAAGTGGCCCATAACTGGACAAGGGCCCCACATGGGCCATAACCGGCCCGAATTTCAGCCAATTTATTACTTTTAACTGGCCCTGAACTGGGCCAAAACAGGTTTATTATTGGTACCGATTCTCAGCTATAAGTTAACCATATCAACACCACCCTTTAACCAGAAACCCCAAAACTGAGCCATAACCCAGCCTAAAGTTACCTAAACAATGTGAACAATCGCTACACTGATCTGGGCCACACACCTCCCATCCACAACTGGCCCAAATGTAGTTTGCCGTCATGCATGCAGTGCCATCATTGCCATGCATGGCCCACATTCGGCTGACATTATGCATGCCAGTGCCGGCAACACACGAGCAGTGCCATAATGAAGCCACATTTGGGCCAAGTCCGCTTGCTATGTGGGTTGGCTTCCTGTTCCTTATCGTGTACAATATAAAAAGCTCTTCACAACCTGGCACCCGGTTACCTCTCTGATCTTCTTCACTGGTTCACTCGTCGAGATCTTCTGTGGCCGAACTGTTATCAGTTCCAAATTTTAAAGTGAAGTCATTGGTCGCAGGGCTTTTAGCTGCTTAGCACCACAGTTATCGTATTCCCTGCTGTTAGATATTCGTCAGGTGGACTCTATCTCCCATTTTAAATCCCAGGTTACAACCTTCCTGTTCAGGATTGCTTTTAAAGATTTTCTGGTTTAATATTATGTTTATTATTCTTCTGTCTTGTATTTTATGATGCGCCTTTGACATATTGTAAGGTGTCCTTGGGTGCTTTGAAAGGCGCCTAAAAAAAAAGGAATTATTATTATAATTATTGTTGTTGTTTCGGCTTATGATGGTATCAGATTTTGTTGTTGTGATTAATTAGTTAACATGGTATATTATCATGACACTGACCCCGGTTGCAATAAAAGGTTACTTTTAACAGGTGTAATAGCAAATAAGAGAGCTTTGTCTATCTATCTATCTATCTATCTATCTATCTATCTATCTATCTATCTATCTATCTATCTATCTATCTATCTATCTATCTATCTATCTATCTATCTATCTATCTATCTATCCATCCATCCATCCATCCATCCATCCATCCATCCATCCATCCATCCATCCATCCATCCATCCATCCATCCATCCATCCATCCATCCATCCATCCATCCATCCATCCATCCATCCATCCATCCATCCATCCATCCATCCATCCATCCATCCATCCATCCATCCATCCATCCATCCATCCATCCATCCATCTATATGAGCAGTATCACATGAGTAGCAGTGCGATATGGCTGTATATTGCAGCCAAGTGCCTTAGTGCCTCACCAGTGATGATATACAGCCATATGGCACTGCTATGAGTATGATATTGCGTTTATACAACAGTTGGACGGCATAATCATGTATAAAAAAGAAAATCAAACATGGAGAGTCTCAAAATCCTTTTGTACGAGGAACTACTTTCTTCCGCCGTTCATTGACATCCATACCTGCCTACACTCCCGTTTTTCCCGGGAGTCTCCCGTATTTCAGACCCATCTCTCGTATTGTTTTGTCTCCCGGAAAACTCCCGGAATTCCACCCCCACCCCCTCACCCCTTAGCTTTTAGGTACAGTCCGGCATGAAACCTGGGACATGTGCGCGTGCTCTTCAGTCTGCGCGTACCCCTCCCCGCTCTACATTTCGCGTGCACTTCTCCACCCCGCCTACCCCTCGTCTCGCGCACCCGTCCCCGCTCCTCAATTCGCATGCACCATCGCATCCCCCCCCGTCCCCCGGAATTCATGAATGATTTGGCAGGTATGTTGACATCTACAACGTCAGAACAGCAGATGCTCATTCACCAACGTCACTGTAGAGCTAGTGTTTGAGTGATTCTCTAGCGTAATGTCTAAAGTGATGACAAAAACAGCTGATTTTGCTCACATTTTAAGATTATAAGGCTGAACAGCATAAAATTCCATCAGTCTACAGAGATTTTCCAGTATTTCTCTGTTGCAATCGGGAGATCACAATAATTAATCCCGGAAAAGTTAAAGCCAAGCAAACACTAGCAGATTACTGTGGTATAAATACAGCACTACAACATACACAAGAGAGAGAGATCGACTTACCTGATTTATAAGGATTTGATCAGCTGTAGTTTAATATTACGCTGGGTTATTTCTCCTCTAAGGGTGTATTATGCGTCTCTGTCGCCATCTTGTGGCGGAACGTCAACCCTCTTTGCTCTGCTCAATATGACAGGCTGATGGCCACTAGCGCACTGAATCTCCAAATTATAAATATTTAAAATAAGCACTATCCTTATAAATAAACTGCATAGATGCAATCTAAACAACTACATTCTCACCTAAATAAGCCTCAACAGTACATTATGTTGTCCAACAGCTGCAATATTTGTCAAACTGTAGTGAGTTAATTGATCTGCTGTCACTCTATGTGGGCGGAGTAATACACAAGGGTGAAGAGGCTATACGAGTGCTGTTATTGCAGAATATCACACGGCTATCAGCCAATCAGATTTGAAAATCAGACAGAACTGTTGTATAAATATATACAGTTGAAGTCAGAATTATTCGCCCCCCTGATTATTTTTTCCCCCAATTTCTGTTTAACTGAGAGCAGATTTCTTCAACACATTTCTAATCATAATAGTTTTAATAGCTCATCTCTAATAACTGATTTACTTGATCTTTGCCATGATGACAGTAAATAATATTAGACTAGATATTCTTCAAGACACTTCTATACAGCTTAAAGTGACATTTAAAGGCTTAACTAGGTTAATTAGGGTAACTAGGCAGGTTAGGGTAATTAGGCAAGTTATTGTATAATGATGGTTTGTTCTGTAGACGATTTGAGAAAAAAATTTGCTTAAAGGAGCTAATAATATTGACCTTAAAATGGTGTTTAAAAAATTAAAAACTGCTTTTTTTCTAGCCGAAATAAAACAAATAAGACTTTCTCCAGAAGAAAAAATATTATCAGACATACTGTGAAAATTTCCCTGCTCTATTAAACATCATTTGGGAAAAAAAATAAAAAATTCAAAGAGGGGCTAATAAAAAAATCTGAGAGTTAAAAAAATCTAAATATTAAGAAAATCCCATTAAAAGCTGTTTAAATTAAGTACTTTGCAATGCATTTTACTAAAGAAAAATTGAGTTTTCATATGTTTACAGTAAAAAACTTGCTAAATGTTTCTTCTCAGAATAGTCAAAAATACTATATATACTTTAAGATTTACTACTGTAAAATGAAGTATACTATAGTATATTGCAATATTTACTTCATCTAACTGCAGCTATAGTAACTATAGTGGAAGAAGGATATTATAATTTTGTCATTATTATTTGTAATATTATTTATTATTATTATTATTATTATTATTATTATTATTATTATTATTTGTATTATTATTTTTACATATTGTTATTATAATTTTTTATTATTATTCATTATTATTATTATTATTATTATTACGATTTTTTATTACTATTATTATTATTATTATTATTATTATTATTATTTAATAAAAATTGTAATACTATTATTATTGTTATTTTTATTATTATTATTTATTATTATTATTATTTATTATTATTATTACTATTATTATTATTATTATTTATTATTATTATTATTATTAATATTACTATTTATTATTATTATAATTATAATTATTTTTACTTTTTTATTACTATTATTTTTATTACTATTATTATAATAGCACTAATTTAAAATAGTTTTAATAGCTCATCTCTAATAACTGATTTCTTTTCTCTTTGTCATGATGACAGTAAATAATATTAGACTAGATATTCTTCAAGACACTTCTATACAGCTTAAAGTGACATTTAAAGGCTTAACTAGGTTAATTAGGGTAACTAGGCAGGTTAGGGTAATTAGGCAAGTTATTGTATAATGATGGTTTGTTCTGTAGACGATTTGAGAAAAAAATTTGCTTAAAGGAGCTAATAATATTGACCTTAAAATGGTGTTTAAAAAATTAAAAACTGCTTTTTTTCTAGCCGAAATAAAACAAATAAGACTTTCTCCAGAAGAAAAAATATTATCAGACATACTGTGAAAATTTCCCTGCTCTATTAAACATCATTTGGGAAAAAAAATAAAAAATTCAAAGAGGGGCTAATAAAAAAATCTGAGAGTTAAAAAAATCTAAATATTAAGAAAATCCCATTAAAAGCTGTTTAAATTAAGCACTTTGCAATGCATTTTACTAAAGAAAAATTGAGTTTTCATATGTTTACAGTAAAAAACTTGCTAAATGTTTTAATGGTACTTAAATACAGTCGTCAAATACTTAGTTATTGTCCAGCATTGGTTGTCATTGTGTGTAAACGGCAGTAAAGCGAGTGTCCGCCGTCCTCAGGAAGAGCAGCAGGTTATGTAACGTCTGATATTATTACAGCTGAATGATCATTACTGCACAGAGAGAGGGAGAGAGAGAGAGACAGACGGACGCTTCCTCGATGAATAAGCACAATGATGGCAACAGGAAAAAAATGCCAGTGTTAAATATGGCGTGTAGCGTTGAAATGAGGCACTTCCGGCCGCTGGAGGACCGCCGGCTGGTCTGGGAGCAGTGAGACCCGGTGACGCGACCGCATGGAGACCGATTTCTATCTCGCAATTAACAATCTGTTTTCTTCCTCCTGCGACTGCCAGCTTTCTTCTCATTCCTGTTGGGGATTTTTTTAGATGCGTCTTGCTCATCAGGATTTAGAATACTGTAGTATTGAGAAAGTGCAGTAAACACTGTAGCATACTTTACATGGTGAAGAGGTACCCCTGGATTCAGTGCTGGGGCCTTTGCTCTTCTTAGAATGATCAAATATACCATAGTACACTTTAAGATTAACTACTGTAAAATGTAGTATCTATTACTGTATTTACTTTACCTTACCGCAGTATACTGTAGTATTAACTGGATCAAACTGATTAACTGCTGTAAATGCTGTAGTTAACTTTTGAAGTGGTGAGGTACCCCAGGGTTCAGTGCTGGGGCTGCTGATCTTCTCAGAATAGTCAAAAATACTATATATACTTTAAGATTTGCTACTGTAAAATGAAGTATACTATAGTATATTGCAATATTTACTTCATCTAACTGCAGCTATAACTATAGTGGAAGAAGGATATTATAATTTTGTCATTATTATTTGTAATATTATTTATTATTATGATTATTATTATTATTATTATTTTTATTATTATTTTTACATATTGTTATTATAATTTTTTTATATTATTCATTATTATTATTATTATTATTATTATTATTTTTTAATAAAAATTGTAATACTATTATTATTGTTATTTTTATTATTGTTATTCATTATTATTATTATTATTATTATTATTACAATTTTTATTACTATTATTATTATTATTTTTATTATAATTATTTTTACTTTTTTATTACTATTATTATAATAGCACAAATTTTTATTATTATTATTATTTATTATTATTATTATTGAATTTTTTTATTACTATTATTATTATTAATATATTATTATTATTATTATATTATTATTTTTTTTACTATTTATTATTATTATTATTATTAAAATTATTATTTTATTATTATTATTATTGTTGTTGTTTTTACTTTTTTATTACCATGATTATTATTATTATTATTATTTATTATTATTATTATTATTTATTTGTTTTTACAATTTTTTTTATTACTGTTATTATTATTATGTATTATTATTATTATTATTATTATTATTATTATTATTATTATTATTATGAATTATGTATTATTATTGTTATTATTATTATTATTATTATTATTATTATTATTATTATTATTATTATGAATTATGTATTATTATTGTTATTATTATTATTATGAATTATGTATTATTATTGTTATTATTATTATTATTATTGTTATTATTTTTATTTTTATTTTTATTGTTATTATTAATATTATTATTATTTTATTGTTATTATTATTATTATTATTTTTATTGTTGTTATTATTATTTTTATTGTTGTTATTATTATTTTTATTGTTATTATTATTAATTTTTTTATTGTTGTTATTATTGTTATTATTTTTATTATTTTTATTGTTGTTATTATTATTTTTATTGTTATTATTATTATTATTATTATTATTATTATTATTATTATTATTTTTTATTATCATTATTATTATTATTATTATTATTATTATTATTATTATTATCATCATCATTATTATGATAATAATTATTATTATTATCATCATTTTTATTGTTATTATTATTATTTTTATTGTTTTTTATTATCATTATAATAATAATAATAATAATAATAATAATAATATATTATTATTATTATTATTATTATTATTATTATAACTATTGTTGTAGTTTTACATTTGGGAGGAAATCAAGAGCAGAATTTCAGCAGTAACCGAATATTCACTGTAAAACCCAGTAATTTTATCAAATGAAATGAGTGTATTTAACTCAAAATATACTGGAAGTTAATTCTACTCATTTAAAAGCAGTACTCAGTTAATGAGTTAGTTAAGTAAGTGTTGATTGAGCATTAATAATGACTACTGAAGAGAAACACAAAACTACAGCTGACTCATTCAATCTCTTAAAATCTCAACAGAGGGTCATTAAACAACTCCACAAATCCACAAATAAATGAATTACTTTTTTATTAATGAGTAGATTACAAAGTTGTACTTTTTATGCATGAGTTTGCATTTCATACTGAAAGATAAGCATTTTATTTTCCAGTACTGGGTTGCAGCTGGAAGGGCATCCGCTGCGTAAACCATATGCTGGATAAGTTGGCAGTTCATTCCGCTGTGGCGACCGTTGATTAATAAAGGAACTAAGCTGAAAATAAAATGAATGAATGAATGATAAGCATTTTAATTATTATTATTATTATTTTAGCAGTAACCGAATATGCTGTTTAAATGAGCAGCCAAAGTTATGAAAGAAGGAGATCATTTGTTTCTAATGATTATAACTAATGGTTTTGTTGGCTGAAGAGTTGCTGCAGCTGCTCTCACACAGTCTGCAAACACTTTACTCTAGTGTTTATGGAACATTTCATTAGGGATGGGCGATATGGCCTAAAATCCATATTGCGATATACATTGCAGCCTCTTGCGATAACGATATATATTGCGATATATAAATTATAATACAACCATTTCAGAACAGGTTACATAGACCCTTAGGAAAGCCAAACTGCTATTTTTTTTAAGAAATAAAGAAACGTTGTATGCCATTTTGAGAACATTTATTGTGCAAAAGTAAAACTGTAATTAAACAACACAATGTTGCAGATAAATAAACTAAATGTAGTGCCTTTTAGAAAGAAAGACTTTTCTTTTAAGTCCTTGGTTCCTAAATGCCAAGTTGCAGAGAACAAATAAACTGGTGTTTAGTTAAGGAACTTACACTGTACTGAAATTACTTCCAGTATTAAATTAGTCAAATAAAATTGTGTATTGCAGATACTTTAAATAAAAACATATTTCAAACCTGCAGCCTAAGGTAACACATTTGATTTTAAACATTTTGTTCTCCTAATAAAATTAAAACTGGTGTCTTGATCTGCTCTTTCTCTCTCTCTCTCTCTCTCTCTCTCTCTCTCTCTCTCTCTCTCTCTCTCTCTGTGTGTGTGTGTGTGTGTGTGTGTGTGTGTGTGTGTGTGTGTGTGTGTGTGTGTGTGTGTGTGTGTGTGCTGTTGTATTGGTGCTGCTGAAAGATTGAGACGCACCAGACAAAGTTTGCTTATAAAGTAATGCAAAAATGAATACAATTAATATCGAAAGCGAAAGCAGATTCTCGGACATGTCCGGGGAAAAGAGAATGCATTATCACCCCAAATAATGAGCTGGATCAGTCTATTTAGTCTTCGCGCTCTTCTCAAAGCTGCTATAAAGTCAGGACAACATCTGTATCCAGCGCGTCTCTGTGGGTCTGCATGCAGAGCACGTGAGTCTGTGGCAGAGTGTTCTCAGTTTCTCGCGAACACAGAACCGGGCCGCCCCAATAATATATCGGCCCGCCCAGGTAAAATCTGTGTGGGAAGCGCTGTGTGGGAATCTGTGTGACAAGCCACGATATGCCATGCATGAGGCTCGCAAGTTGTGGGACACGCCGCCATTCGGTGCCATGCGTTGCTTAGTGCTGTTGTTGAGAGCGGGTAGATTGCGTCATCAAACATGCATTATCGCGATAGTGCAATAGAATTAGAATTTCTATCGTAGGCCAATTTTGTATCGTTTATATCGCATATCGTTTATATCGCCCATTACTACATTTCATAATTACACATGGGAAAACATGTTAAACAAAGCTGGAAGAATCAGTCTTATTGGTAGCACACAGTGTTATTCTTTACTGCAGTACAGCTAAAACATAAATCAAACGAGGGCTGCACAATATATCGATTCAGCGTCGATATTACATCGATATTAGGTTTAAATCCTCAATACATCGCATTGATATCGAACTTATAATATTTGTAGTTTTAACAAAGGGTAATTGTATCTATTTTTTATACGATGACAGCTGTGCAGTTATATCTATTTACATTTGATTATTCAATTTCTGTACCTTCTCTCCAGAAAACCAAACAACATTCATTTATGCAGATTATCTGTCTTACAAATCATCCCAATCTACAGTATATGACATTATGATTTCTTTCCAAACTGAGCCATTCAAGTAATCTGGTGAAATTATAATTATATTATATATATACATATACAGGCAGCACGGTGGTGCAGTGGGTAGCACAATCGCCTCACAGCAAGGAGGTCGCTGGTTCAAGCCTCGGCTGGGTCAGTTGGCGTTTCTGTGTGGAGTTTGCATGTTCTTCCCGTGTTGGCGTGGGTTTCCTCCGGGTGCTCCGGTTTCCCCCACAGTCCAAACACATGCAGTATAGGTGAATTGGGTAGGCTAAATTGTCCGTAGTGTATGTGTGTGAATGAGTGTGTATGGGTGTTTCCCAGTGATGGGTTGCAGCTGGAAGGGCATCCGCTGCATAAAGCATATGTTGGATAAGTTGGCGGTTCATTCCGCTGTGGCAACCCCAGATTAATAAAGGTATATATTAGGTACACCTTACTAGTACCGGGCTTGACCCTCTTTTGCCTTCAGAACTGTCTTAATCCTTCATGGCAGAGATTCAACAAGCTACTGGAAATATTCCTCAGAGATTTTGCTCCATATTGTCATGATAGCATCACGCAGTTGCTGCAGATTTGTCGGCTGCACATCCATGATGCCAATCTCCCGTTCCACCACATCCCAAAGGCGCTCTATTGGATTGAGCTCTGGTGACTGTGGAGGCCATTTGAGTACAGTGAACTCATCGTCATGTTCAAGAAACCAGTCTGAGATGATTGGTGCTTTATGACATGGTGCGTTATCCTGCTGGAAGTAGCCATCAGAAGATGGAGACACTGTGGTCATAAAGGGATGGACATGGTCAGCAACAATACTCAGGTAGGCTGTGGCGTTGACACCATGCTCAATTGGTACTAATGGACCCAAAGTGTGCCAAGAAAATCTCCCCCACACCATTACACCACCACCACCAGCCTGAACCGCTGATACAAGGCAGGATGATCCATGCTTTCATGTTGTTGAGGCCAAATTGTGACCCGACCATCCGAATGTGGCAGCAGAAATGGAGACTCATCAGACCAGGCAACGTTTCTCCAATCTTCTCTTGTCCAGTTTTGGTGAGCCTGTGTGAATTGTAGCCTCAGTTTCCTGTTCTTAGCTGACAGGAGTGGCACCCGGTGTGGTCTTCTGCTGCTGTAGCCCATCCGCCTCAAGGTTGGACGTGTTGTGTGTTCAGAGATGCTCTTCTGCAGACCTCGGTTGTAACGAGTGCTTATTTGAGTTACTGTTGCCTTTCTATCAGCTGGAACCAGTCTGGCCATTCTCCTCTGACCTCTGGCATCAACAAGGCATTTGCGCCCACAGAACTGCCGCTCACTGGATATTTCCTCTTTGTCGGACCATTCTCTGTAAACCCTAGAGATGGTTGTGCGTGAAAATCCCAGTAGATCAGCAGTTTCTGAAATACTCAGAGCAGCCCGTCTGGCAGCAACAACCATGCCACATTCAAAGTCACTTAAATCCCCTTTCTTCCCCATTCTGATGCTCGCTCTGAACTGCAGCAGATCGTCTTGACCATGTCTACATGCCTAAATGCATTGAGCTGCTGCCATGTGATTGGCTGATTAGAAAATTTTGTTAACGAGCAGTCGGACAGGTGTACCTAATAAAGTGGCCGGTGAGTCTGATCGTGCAGCCCTAATTCAAACATTGCTTAAAAATAAAAGGAAAACGTATTTTTTTATTAGTCCTCCTGTATATTTTTTCAACACATTTCTGATAATAGTTTTAATAACTCATCTCTAATAACTGATTTATTTTCTCTTTGCCATCACGACAGCACATAATATTAGACTAGATATTCTTCAAGACACTAGTATTCAGCTTAAAGTGACATTTAAAGGCTTCACTAGGGTAATTAGGGTAAAATTAGGGTAATTAGGCAAGTCATTGTATAACAGTGGTTTGTTCTGGAGACAATCCAAAACTAATATTGCTTAAGGGGGCTAATAATATTGACCGTAAAATGAGTTTAAAGCAATTAAAAACTGCTTTTATTCTAACCTAAATAAAACAAATAAGACTTTCTCCAGAAGAAAAAATATTAGAGGAAATACTGTGAACAATTCCTGAATCTGTTCAACATCATTTGGAAAATTTCTCAAAACACTTCACAGGACTTCAACTGTAGTGAAAATTCCTCTACATACACTGGAGGATATACTGGATGTGTGTGTGTTTATTCTGCTGGAGCTGCTCTGGGATCAGTGTATATCTAGATAAGAGCTCATAGCGCAGGTCTTATCAGTGCGTTCGGCGGCCGCTGGGTTTCAGTTTCTGTATTTAATCTCAGTCTGATTCTAATGAGGCGTTCAAGAGTCCCGCTGGAGACCCCAAACCCCAGAGACGGGACGCTCCAGAGGGACAGACGGAGAACACCACCCACTGCGACACACACACACACACACACACTGCAAAACATATCTGTGTATGAACAGTTTAGTGTTTAGTAGCGGTGGTGAATTGCATTATGGGATGTTGATCTCTGCTCTGTTCACATCTGATGTTGAAAATTCAACTCTACAGTTTAACAAAGTGACTTTTAGTGACATTTTAGTCATTTAAAAGAATAATATAATGTATAATAAATAATATCTAGAGAAATAAGAGAGTAAAATAACAGAAGATGTGCTGCAGTTTATTACAAGGCTTCAGTAGTGTAATATACAACACCAACACACACAATATAGCACTGCACACTATTACACATGCAGAAAACACACTTTTACTACTGTTTAAAAGTTGATGGACTGTATGTGTGTGTGTGTGTGTGTGTGTGTGTGTGTGTGTGTGTGTGTTTGTTTGTGTGTGTTTGTTTGTTTGTGTGTATGTGTGCATGCATGTACTGTGTGTGTGTGTGTATGTATGTATGCATGTATGTATGCGTGTGTGTGTGTATGTGTATGTGTATATGTATATATGTATGTGTGCGTGTGTATGTATGTGTGTGTCATTGTGTGTTTTTGTGCATGTATGCGTGTATATATGCATGTGTGTGTGTGTGTATTTGTGTGTTTATGTATGTCTGTGTATGCATGTGTGTGTGTATTTGTGTGTTTATGTATGTCTGTGTATGTGTGTGTGTATGCATGTGTGTGTGTGTGTGTGTATTTGTGTGTTTATGTATGTATATTTGTGTGTGTATGCATCTGTGTGTGTATGTATGTATGCATGTATGTATGTATGTGTGTGTGTGTGTGTGTGTGTATATGTATGTGTGTGTGTCATGTTTTGTTTTTGCATGTATGCATGTATATATGCATATGTGTGTGTCTGTGTGTGTATTTGTGTGTTTATGTATGTCTGTGTGTGTGTATGTGTGTGTATGCATGTGTGTGTGTGTGTGTGTATTTGTGTGTTTATGTATGTATATCTTTGTGTGTATGCGTGTGTGTGTGTGTGTGTGTGTGTGTGTATGTATATATCTATGTATACGTGTGTATGTATGTGTGTGTGTGTGTGTGTGTATGTGTTTTTGTGACATATCAGGACACAAATCTGTGTAATGACATAGATGTGACACAGGTATGACAGAAGGTGGTGAGTTATGAGGACATAGCTACAGTCTGTACTGTATAAAAGCAACAGAAACCTATGAAATGTCCCCACAATTCACGAAAACAAACCTCTCTCTCTGTGTGTGTGTGTGTGTGTGTGTGTGTGTGTGTGTGTGTGTGGTCATCTCCGAGTCATCAGCAGCTGCAGCAGATGTATGTGTTTGTGTGTGTTTGTTTGTGTGTGTGTGTGTGTGTGTTCTCTTTAGGCATATGTTGTGTGAATCTCTGAGTGATGAGCTCTCCTCTCCTCCATCTGCTCAGAGGAACAGCCTTCGCTAAATGAAGATTTCCTCCTCGAGTCACTACACACACACACACACACACACACACACACACACGCCTCTGTCACATATATATCATTACCTGTGTATTTACCTGTGTGTCTTTTTCTGTCGCTTCATGATGTTAGCTTGTGATTTCTGCAATAATAATAATGATGATGTTGTGTGTGTGTGTGTGTGTGTGTGTGCATCACTATGAAAATGTTTCCATCCCAAGATAAAAAAAAATTGAATAGGGTAATTAATTGCGAAGAGCGCAGTGGTTAGCACTGTCACCTCACAGCAAGAAGGTCTCTGGTTCGAGTCTCGGCTGGCTCAGTTGGTGTTTCTGTGTGGAGTTTGCATGTTCTCCCCGTGTTGGTGTGGGTTTCCTCCGGGTGCTCCGGTTTCCCCCACAGTCCAAACACATGCGCTATAGGGGAATTGATCAACTAAATTGGCCGTAGTGTATGAGTGTGTGTGTGTGAATGAGTGTGTATGGGTGTTTCCCAGTGATGGGTTGCAGCTGGAAGGGCATCCGCTGTGTAAAACATACGCTGGAATAGTTGGCGCTTCATTCAGCTGTGGCGACCGCTGATTAATAAAGGGACTAAGCCGAAAAGACTAGGCAGTATCTTCAGGTGTCTTGAGGTTATTTCTCATAGTTGGATGTTTACAGACTTGACGCGAAATTTTGGCTTTATTTACATATTCCAACCCAAGCTCATTGCGGACACATACCCAGGTCTACATTTCTGCAACTCAGGCTCATTCTAAAAACCTACCCCTGTATACATTTCTGGAGATCGCAAAATACATCCCAGGAGCTATGTCTGTTTTCTAGTGTTTGTTTTCGTGAATCCACCAGAGGCCGCTGTGTACGCATTTTCAGATCTCAAATTTCTCTCGCAAGTTCCATTTGCACCTGCTGTTCTAGTGTAGATCCACCAGAGGCCGCTGTTGATTGACTGACTGACTGACTGAATGACTGACCGACTTATCCACCCTCCTCCTTCCCAAAACCCAACCAATAGTGTTTTCAAAAGCCGTCTGACTAAAAAGTGCCCTTCTGAATCAAATCAGCAGGATGCCCTTCTGGATCTTTCACTTACTTCTAAGACACTACTGACTACTCTTACATGGACATCTGTAGTCTAGTTATTGGCCTTAATAGACAATAATATAATGAAGGTGTTTACGTCAAGTGCTTTCATTAAGAGTTTCCTGTCATTTTGGGTGACTTTAACTGCAGTTCGGCAGTTTCACATTCACTCATGAACATTTAATTCATGCCCCCGTGACAAACTGGGCTATTAGACGCAAATAAGGAGTAAGGACTGGTGAGTGTTATGGAGTTTGATAACGCACGGCGAATGGAGAGAAAAAAACTTCTGCATTTCACGATGTGTGTGTGTGTGTGTGTGTGTGTGTGTGCGTGCGGTCCTTTACTGACAGCCGTGTGTGTGGATCTTGTGGGAAAATATAGTGAAAAGTCCTACATGACGGTAATAGTTTGATCGCGGTGTTTACTTCAATAACTCCACTAATATCTGCATACTCCACATGTCTTAATTCCATCTCTGTTTAGTTCAGTTATGACTTTAGTCAGATTAAGGTCATCAGAAATGGCTGTTTGGAGCTTATGTAGGCCTACAGCTCAACATTGATGTTTACCTGAATAAACAGTGAGTAAACACAAGCACATCTTATTGAACATCATTTATTTTCATCACCAATTATCACAGTAGAACAGTTCCTCAAGCAGTTTGTGATGCATTTTGGACACAGGAGATGAGCCCCTGGTCTAATGCGCCTCCTGGCTTGAGAAACCCGTTCTCAAAGACTTACTTTAGTCATTATTTGGGGAGCACACATATTCTGAATGCCTTCGGCAGAATTCAAACAAGCCATTTTAATCTAGATTCATTCCAAGATTACAGTGAGATTAATCTAGATTAAAAAAATCGGTAACACTTTATAATAACTACACACTATCAATCATTTACTAAGCATTAGCATCTAGTGAATTCTTTATCTGTTAAGTATTAACCCTACATTAATAAGCGTTAGTAAGCAGTTTAGAACTGCAGCTACAAATCATCTATTCTTGACTTACAACCACACTCATAATGTGCTTAATAATTGTACTTTCATACTTTATTAATGATTTGTTTTTCATTACTAAATTCAGTATTGCATTTTTAACAAACCAGTTATATTTAAGAGTAGTCGATGGTTTTTAAGATCATTCAGAATGAGTTAGTAAATGATTAATAAACTATTGAAATTAACATTTATAAATCTTATTATTCAGGCATTTATTAATAGTTAATTTGTATGTTAATAAATGCTTTATTAACTCAACTTCATGCAGTTTTGTGACCTAATCTAAAGTAAGGACTGTTTATGCTTTATAAATCCCTTATAAATGACAATTAAAGGCTCAGTATGAACAATAATCTTTGCAATCTTATCTAAAAAGTTAAATTACTGTAAAGTTTAAACATTGCTGAATAACAGGAGTGTCAAAATACGACATAAAATTAGATAAAACAAAAAAACAATATAACAGTATAATAAGATGCAATGTTTAAACTGTACAGTCATTTTATTTTAGATGGTTGCAAAGAATATATTCTTTTTAAAGGTGCTGTATGTAAGTTTTTGACTCTTCTAAAGCATAAAAATACAATAATATGTGTGCAGATATTTAAGAAACATCCCAAGTGAACATACTTGTTTAACTGACAAACAATGCTGAAGTCAGATATTCTGCTTTGAAAATGTTTTTTTCCGTGCCGGAACTCTGTCTTTGTTTAGGTAATTTTCACATGCACATGCCAGTTTAGCCAATTATAATTCAGCACCCCGGGTTGCCTTGTTGGAAAACAGCATATTTCATTCATTCATTCATTCAGAAAGACTCTGAAAGCATGCGTCCATGAGCGAAATGCTACAGTGTAGTGGAAAGTATCAGATGTCAAAATGAGACAGATTCAGTTCCACATGACGTTAATTAGCAAATGACATAAATATTAGGAACGTGAGCAGATTACATCGCGTGTCCTAACAACACGCTGTGACGAGATTGTTATGAGTGATGACGAGCCATTTGGCTGTTTGCACCACAAAACACGGCAGAAATTTAAATACAGCCTTTCAGAAGCACAGAATATGCACTCACTCACAAAACGGTAAGGTTTAGAATCTATTTAATACATGTTAACCCTGAAAGGTGAACTTTCTGCTTTCAGTATATGGTAATACACGTCATGTAAAATGCATTCAAACTCGCATTGTTAGCATTTAGCACTGAATAAAGCACACGAGGCTTACCTGAGGTGATCCGTCATAGGTTTCTGTTGTTCAGCTGTGAGAAATAGAAGCCGCTTCTAATAAATCAATTCGAGGTGTTGGTTAGAACCAAAACTGCTTTTAATATGGAGAATATTCCCTCAATCGCGTGTCGTTGCTTTTATTTAGAACACAGTTTAAAATCGCTCAAACTGGCAACCCGGCGTACCTTTATTATGATTCAGGACTGCAATACCTAGTTCAACCACTGGGTGTCAAACTTACATACTGCACCTTTAAATACAGTTTTATTTGTGTATCTTAAAACGAATAGAAATGAATAATGTCGTTTGTGTTTTTTTTTCCTGTTTAGAATTTAACTGAGGCTTTAATTGTCATTTATAAGGGATTTATAAAGCATAAACAGTCCTCACTTTAGATTAGGTCACAAAACTGGATGAAGTTGAGTTAATAAAGCATTTATTTACATACAAATTAACTATTAATAAATGCCTGAATAATAAGATATATAAATGTTAATTTCAATAGTTTATTAATCATTTACTAACTCATTCTGAATGGTAATAAAAAAACACCAACTATGCTTAAAAAACTGGTTTGTAAATAATGCAATGCTTAATTTAGTAATGAAAAGTCATTAACAAAGTATGAAAATACAAGTATTAAGCACATTATAAATGTGGTTGTAAGTCAAGAATAGAGCATTTGTAGCTGCAGTTATAAACTGCTTACTAACGTCTGTTAATCTAGAGTTAATGATCAACAGATAATGAATTCACTAGATGCTAATCATTAATAAATGGTTCATAGTGTGTAGTTATTATAAAGTGTTACCAAAAAGGTAATCTATGCCCACCTATAATATATATAGTACATACATTTTGTACCACATAAGTGCTAGATTGGATTAAATAAAGTAATAATCTGTTTTCATGGCTCATGAGTGTATAGAGCTGTAACTGTGAAACGTCCCTATAAGAGTGTATTGAGTGGCTATGTTCGTTGTGTGTGTGTGTGTGTTTAGAGGCCGGTCACTCTGAGTTTGTTGCTGTGTTTATTTCCGTGCCGCAGTGACGCCGGCGTTGGGCTCCTGGAGGGTTAAACAGGCGTGTGTGTGTGTGTGCTGGATGCGGGGTGTTTGGAGCGCGGGGTCACCGGCGGGGGACACCACAGGGCTCTGTGCGGCGCTGATAAGAGTTTGTTTGTCTTCCGGTGGATGTTCGGCCTCAGTCTGTGGACGAGGAAACGGCGGGACAATAGGTGTGCGGAGCAGCCCGTGACCTCCCTCTTGCTCTCTTCCTCTGCCTGAATCTGCCCCGTACACACCTCACACTTTCATCACAGAAACACACACACACAAAAAACACACCCCTTCAGTGTGGTTCAGCGGGATGTGAAATTAAAATTTCAGATGTTAGTATCAGTCTGTTAGTTTTAAGGAATATCTATAATCTAGTGTGCACCAAAACACTGACAAAATCAACATGTAGAAGTATAAACCTGATATAAACATCTGAAGTTTGCTGTTTGTCTGTTAAATGGATCAGTGAATCTTCTGACCAATCATATGCTTTCTAGTGTCTGACATGCCCCGCCCCCTTCTTCTTATTTGCATTTCGTTTGATAAGCTTGAGCTCAATCTCTCTCACTGGCAGAGCTGTGAGGAAAAACAAAATGCTATTGGGTGGTTTTAAAAAAAGGGGAGGGGCTAATATATGTCCCGCCCCCTTTCTTCATGTTAAGTTCATGTTAACATCGAATAAAAATATGCACATTTCAAAGCACTTTACAGGATTTTTAAAGGCCACCTATAATGCAAAATCAACGTTTGCAAGCTGTTTGGACAGGAGTGTGTGTAGTATAGTGTGTCCACAGTCTGGCGTGAAATAAACACGTCTCTTTTTTCAAATTTCCTAACATTGAAATCCAAATCCCAATGATTTTGAAGCCCATCACAAAGTGACGAAGCAGAGCAGTTTTCCCCGCCCATGAAATTGATTGACAGTAGCATATTAACATGTCTCCATAGTAACGCATATAATCATGTCCACAGAACAAGATTTGCAAAGAAACTGGGATTAAAAGATCTGTTCAACTCTCTGTGATAAACTGTCACTCAAGAATGAGTTTCACAAGTTTAACACATTTTTAATCACTCTGTTTGTGGTGATTCTACAGTTGCTATGGTCATGCAGCAACAACTACAGTAACTGATCTGTTGTGGCGATTCTACAGTTGCTATGGTAACACAACAACTATAGTAATTGATCTGTTGTGGTGATTCTACAGTTGCTATGGTAACACAACAACTATAGTAATTGATCTGTTGTGGTGATTCTACAGTTGCTATGGCAACACAACAACTATAGTAATTGATCTGTTGTGTTGATTCTATAGTTGCTATGACAACACAACAACTATAGTAATTGATCTGTTGTGGTGATTCTACAGTTGCTATGGTAACACAACAACTATACTAATTAATCTGTTGTGGTGATTCTATAGTTGCTATGGCAACACAAGAACTATAGTAATTGATCTGTTGTGGTGATTCTACAGTTGCTATGGTAACACAACAACTATAGTAATTGATCTGTTGTGTTGATTCTATAGTTGCTATGACAACACAACAACTATAGTAATTGATCTGTTGTGGTGATTCTACAGTTGCTATGGCAACACAACAACTATAGTAATTGATCTGTTGTGTTGATTCTATAGTTGCTATGACAACACAACAACTATAGTAATTGATCTGTTGTGGTGATTCTACAGTTGCTATGGTAACACAACAACTATACTAATTAATCTGTTGTGGTGATTCTATAGTTGCTATGGCAACACAAGAACTATAGTAATTGATCTGTTGTGGTGATTCTACAGTTGCTATGGTAACACAACAACTATAGTAATTGATCTGTTGTGTTGATTCTATAGTTGCTATGACAACACAACAACTATAGTAATTGATCTGTTGTGGTGATTCTACAGTTGCTATGGCAACACAACAACTATAGTAATTGATCTGTTGTGTTGATTCTATAGTTGCTATGGCAACACAAGAACTATAGTAATTGATCTGTTGTGGTGATTCTACAGTTGCTATGGTAACACAACAACTATAGCAATTGATCTGTTGTGTTGATTCTATAGTTGCTATGACAACACAACAACTATAGTAATTGATCTGTTGTGGTGATTCTACAGTTGCTATGGTAACACAACAACTATACTAATTAATCTGTTGTGGTGATTCTATAGTTGCTATGGCAACACAACAACTATAGTAATTGATCTGTTGTGGTGATTCTACAGTTGCTATGGTGACACAACAACTAGAGTAATTGATCTGTTGTGGTGATTCTACAGTTGCTATGGTGACACAACATCTATAGTAACTGATCCTTCTGTGGTGATTGATTCTACAGTTGCTATGGTAATGCAACCACAACTGTAATAATTGATCTGTTGTGGTGATTGTATTGTTGCTATAGTAACACAAAAATTATATTAATTGATTGGTTGTTGCATTATTTTACATTAATGATACATTCAGTTCACTGTAAGTACTGTAAATGTGTTGTATATCATTCCAGAAAATGCCTGAAGTGTATGACATCTCTGCTTAAAATGTGTTCAGATTAGAAAAAACGTGAACTTTCTAAAGACACACACTGAAAACACCACACATTTGTTTTACTCGAATCTGCTGAGGAAGCCAATCAAGAGGGCAAAATATGTGCTTCCTGAGAGCTATTTCTGTAGCGGAAATCAAAGTGTTGGTGTTTTTCACACAATCTGCAGATTTTCACCACGCTTCACATTCAGACTCGCGGTCACCTCAGCCAAACTCCAGTGTTTCTGCCTCTGTTCTTCATAGGAAAAGCTTTACTGTTTCACTAGAGAGGATTCTGACGCTTGTTTTCTTTGACCTCTTTGACGAGACGCAGAAGCGGAAGTGAGCGTTTCCAGGACTTGTGGAAAACAGCGTCTTTTGAATAACTCAAGACGTGCGTATCGCTGACCGGGCTGCTGTTGTATGACCTTTAAAACAAGAAATCATCATCCTGTGATCTTGCTGAACTCCCAGCTGAGACTAGAGCTCACAGTCGTCATCATTTTGGTGTGCAGTTTCTTCGACATGAGCGGGAAAAGCAATGGAAAATGCTTACACAAATTAGAATAAACTAAAGCAACACTTTTGGAAGTATATGAGGTGAAATCTGCCATCTGAGCTCATGGGTATTTAAATTTGCTGCTGGGTGTTTTTTGAGCCAATCACATGAGCAGTAAATGTCATGTGAAGTATCACTCTGAATCATGACAACACTAATAATAGTCATTTATAGGAAATATGAACCAAGTTATAGTAAACACATGAATTAATCTGTTGTGGTGATTCTATACTGTAGTTGCTATGGTAACACAACAACTATAGTAATTGATCTGTTTGTGGCAATTCTACAGTTGCTATGGTAATAACAACTATAGTAACTGATCTGTTTTTGTGATTCTACAGTTGCTATGGTAACAACAACTATAATAATTGATCTGTTTGTGGCAATTCTACAGTTGCTATGGTAACACAACAACTATAGTAATCGATCAGTTTGTGGCGATTCTACAGTTGCTATGGTAACACAACAACGATAGTAATCGATCTGTTTGTGGCGATTCTACAGTTGCTATGGTAACACAACAACTATAGTAATCGATCTGTTTGTGGTGATTCTACAGTTGCTATGGTAACACAACAACTATAATAATCGATCTGTTTGTGGCGATTCTACAGTTGCTATGGTAACAACAACTATAGTAATTGATCTGTTGTGGTGATTCTACAGTTGCTATGGTAACACAACAACTATAGTAATTGATCTGTTTGTGGCGATTCTACAGTTGCTATGGTAACACAACAACTATAGTAATTGATCTGTTTGTGGCGATTCTACAGTTGCTATGGTAACACAACAACTATAGTAATTGATCTGTTTGTGGCGATTCTACAGTTGCTATGGTAACACAACAACTATAGTAATCGATCTGTTTGTGGCGATTCTACAGTTGCTATGGTAACACAACAACTATAGTAATCGATCTGTTTGTGGCGATTCTACAGTTGCTATGGTAACACAACAACTATAGTAATTGATCTGTTGTTGTGATTCTACAGTTGCTATGGTAACAACAACTATAGTAATTGATCTGTTGTTGTGATTCTACAGTTGCTATGGTAACACAACAACTATAGTAATTGATCTGTTTGTGGCAATTCTACAGTTGCTATGGTAACACAACAACTATAGTAATTGATCCGTTGTGGTGATTCTACAGTTGCTATGGTAACACAACAACTATAGTAATTGATCTGTTTTTGTGATTCTACAGTTGCTATGGTAACACAATAACTATAATAATTAAACTGTTTGTGGCGATTCTACAGTTGCTATGGTAACACAACTATAGTAATTGATCTGTTTGTGCCGATTCTGCAGTTGCTATGGTAACACAACTATAATAATTGATCTGTTTTTGTGATTCTACAGTTGATATGGTAACACAACTATAATAATTGATCTGTTGTGGTGATTCTACAGTTGCTATGGTAACACAACAACTATAGAATGAACATGTAACACATATGAGCTCAGAACTTTCACAAACTCATGTTATCTCATACAACAATAACACACACTCTAAAACATGCTTTCAAAAGTGTGGTTTTCAGGGTTTTAGTGTTTTATGTTACGTCTTATGTTGATAAATAATGTTTATTGCATTACTAATTGTGTTGTTAGTGTTACCATGATGGTGTTTAGGGGTGTGTGAATGAGCAGCTTTTAAATATTATTCATTCATTCATTTTCCTTCAACTTAGTCCCTTTATTTATCAGGGGTTGCCACAGCGGAATGAACTGCTAATTATTCCCGCATGTTTTACACAGCGGATGCCCTTCCAGCTGCAACCCAGTACTGGGAAACCACCATACACACTTATTCACACACACACACCAGCCAATTTAGTTGATCAATTCCCCTATAGCGCATGTGTTTGGACTGTGGGGGAAATCGGAGCACCCGGAGGAAACCCACACCAACACAGGGAGAACATGCAAACTCCACACAGAAACACCAACTGACCCAGCCGAGACTCAAACCAGCGACCTTCTTGGTGTGGGTTGCAGCTGGAAGGGCATCCGCTGCGTAAAACATATGCTGGAATAGTTGAAGGTTCATTCCGCTGTGGCGACCCCTGATGAATAAAGGGAAACACACAATCTCCGTGAATGGCCCCTGTGTGCGTACACTTCTGATTTGATAGGAAACTGTGTGTGTGTGTGTGTGTGTGTGTCGTCTGTTTTTCACAGTGATTAATGTAAATCCCATAAACACATTGACCTTCTCGGATCTCCTTACACTACAAAATGAAATTCATCTGTTGCTGGCTGTCTGTAGTGTGTGTGTGTGTGTGTGTGTGTGTGTGTGTGAGAGAGAGAGAGAGAGAGAGAGTTGCTCAGCATGATTTGATGTTTTGTGTGAGTGTGTGTTGCATCAGGAGGAGGCCTTTGGGTCACAATGTAAAACACACACACACACAAGCACACAGTGATATACACACACACACACACACACACGCACACACACACAC